>VDFB02000015.1:224954196-224994359 GCA_007258455.2 Sequoia sempervirens | reverse complement strand
ACATATAGGCATACATACATACATTCATACATACATGCATACATGATACACCAACATACATATACATACAAGCATATGAAAAAACATTCAAAAAAGTGGCATTTAACTAAAGGAAGACTTAACATGAGTGTGTTATGTGTTGCTAGACATGTTTCCCAGAGAAGAAAAAAAGTCAAAACTAATACATAATGCAGGAATGTTATATTTTTCTTTATGAATCCCCAAGCATTAGCTTTGGTATTTGCCTCGGAATACCAACCCAATGTCTTGGAGGGCATTCCCAATGACTAGAGACATCTTTTTTGCAAATTCTTCAATTTTTCACATAATCAGGTTTGTGCTCACTGCCAAGATTGCATTTGGTTCAATATCAACAAAATTGACAACATGGGTAATGTTAAGTTCTCTCTTAGCTTTCCAATGATGTAATGTTTTTAACTTTTTGACAATGTTAGGCCTTTCATTCATAATTTCTTTTGTTTTTATGTCTATTTTTATCAAAAAGCAGTGTTTGGTGTTTATTTTGTTATAAATTAACCATTCATTTAAATTTCAAATAAATTACATTTTTAGAAACTAGACTCTATTCTACAAATTTAAAAAAATATATTACTTTCCAAAATTTGTAGGGGGAGCACCGCCAAAATTCTACTTTTTAGTAAGTGCCCACTTAGAAAATTAGTAAAAAATCAAATATTCATTAAAAATTATTAGAAAAATTGTGCATCAACTAGATGTTGTTAGCTAAATTTTGACTATAGTGATTTTAAAAATACTAAAAAAAAGTTCACTGTTCTCAAGTCATACAAGAGTTGTTATGTTATGTTTTTTTGACAAAAAAAACACAAATTTGTGTACATCCCTCTTTTGAACCCCTTAATATCAACCATTTTCAAAATAAATTAGTAGTTTAGAAAGTAGACTTAGAGCACTTCGATCCTTGTTTTTGTTCCATCTCAAAATTTAGAGTGTAACTATCCTCAATTTCACGTCCAAGGTTAGCATTTCTTGATTTAAAAAAAAAAGTGGCCACTTAAGCCCCCTTTTTGGGAACCATCTTGGTGCACTTACCCAACTGTCTTCTAATTCCATGCTCTTCACAAAAATAATTAAATCCCTAGAGGTGAATTCACCACCTCTGTCTAACCTTAAGAATTTTATTTTCAAACCTTTCTCATTTTCTACCATGGCCTTGAAACTTTTGAACTTTTCCAATGCTTCACATTTTTCTCTTAAGAAGGCAACCCATATCATTCTAGAGTAATCATGAATAAGAAAAATAAAGTACCTTTCTCCATGAAGACTTCTGACTCTAGAGGGACCACATACATCAGTATGTACCAGCTCTAGTAATCCATTTGTATAATGTTGTTTGCTCTAAAAGGAAACTTTAGTCTGTTTTCCCATATGACATTCCTTACAAATTGTGTTAGCAAGCTTCACTAGCTTAGGTAGATCTCTTACTGCTTGAGTTGAACTTACTTTGAAAATGTTTTCAAAATTCACATAACATAGCCTTCTATTCCATAACCAACTTTCATCTACCTGGGCAATTAAACAACTTTCACTACCAACATTCAGGTGAAAAATATTACCTTCTATCTTTTTACCTGAAGTAATTACCTTTCTAGATCTTCCAAGTATCCAGCATCTTCCATCTTTGAATTGAAGATTAGAACCCTTGTCCACCATCTATCCAACACTCAACAAGTTGTGCTTCGAGCCTTCAACATAAAGAATTTCATCAGTGTTATGCCTACCACCAAGACAAATAGATCCTCTGCCATGAATCACACTAGCATTGTTATCTCCAAATATTACAACCCCACCATCATACTTCTCAAGACTTACAAATTTTATTTTGTCACCAGTCATATGATGTGAGGATCCATTGTCAATAACCCACTCATCTTTTTCTTCAATTTGGGCTGCAAGAGCTTTCTCAATTTTAGAAGATTTAGTAGCCATTGGACCATTTTCCTTGATAGAAAGGAACACCAATTCATCCTCATTTCCATTCTTTATTAGACTCATCATTAGTCACTCCATCTTCAACAGAGTAACATTTCTTTTGGAATCTAGATTTGTAAGGCTTATATCTAGGAACTCTTTCGGGACACCTTGATGCAAAGTGACCTATTTTACTACATGAGAATCATTTTATAGGAAAATTTCCTTTATACTTACCTTGTCCTCTACCTTCTTTCTTCACAATCAGTGCTTCCAACTCTTCTACCTCTCTTTCTTCATCTTCAAGCTGTTTCATTTCTTCCTCATACTTGAATGACTTTTTGGAACACTCTCCTGGATCATATATTTGCTTGGTTCTTCTGGATATAGTAGCCTTGAATGCAGTTTCAGTCTTGGAAATAGATTCACAAAATTCACTCAACTCAAATGGAACAAGTTTACCAATTAGTGTATCTCTTGCCATATTTGTCAATGATCTAGTTTCTTCAATAGCATGATCCTTTGCTTTGTAGGAGGGAGGCAATGATCTGAGAACTTTAGCTACAATTTATTCCTCATCCAAGGTACCATCAACACATCTAATATCCATCACTATTTCATTTACTCTTTGCATAAAAGAAGAAATATTTCATCTTCACCCATCTTCAAGTTTTCATACTTTCCTTTCAAACTCTATAACTTAGCCATCTTGACATGTACATCTCCTTCATATAAAGTTTCCAGCATCCACATCTCATGAGATTTCTTTAGACCTATCACATTTTTCATTTCTGAATCTGTTAGAGCACTCAACAAATCTTCCATAGCCCTACCATTATTCTTATCTTCTTTAATCTCATTAGTAGTGGAAGGACCATTTTGAGGAATAACATATGGATTCTTTGTAATCTTCTAGAAGGGTTCACCAATACACCTCAAATGGCATTCCATCCTAGCTTTTCATAATGAGTAGTTTGTTCCATCAAATCTAGGACTATCCTTCTTGTATGATGCCATCTTCGATAACCTTGAGCTTTTAAACTTCTTCAGAGGAACCTGCCCTAATACCAATTGTTGGAAAAACAAGGACAAACAACTAAGAGTGGGGGGTGAATTAGTTGTCATAGAATATTAAAAATTCTCAAACTTTACTTAACATATTCTTAGATTTTATGAATGAATAATAAACCATAAACAATCAACACATCAAAAAAATAGAGAACACCAAGATTTTTTACACGTGGAAACCCTGTTAGGGGAAAAACCATGGTGGATGTTAGTCCATAATATTATACCCTATTAAAAGTATAATGAAAGATAATGTGAATGTAAATTCATTTAGGCACACTACTTAGAGCTCACTACTCAAATACAAGAGGGCTCACTACCCAACAATAATTTGGATTAGATCCATAGGGTGTGGACTGAGAAAATAGCTTCTACAAAAGCCTGATTATAGTTACAGTTAAGCACAAAAAACCTTCTTTAAACTTCGCTCAATCTTCTCCTCACTTTGCTTCTACAATCGAATGATTAGAACATTATTCACACATCTGCACTCTCTATAGCATACATTCACTCTTATGCACACTCTAAATTTTCTCAAACAATCATTCTTATATATCCACAACATAAAATTACATCAACAACCTTGTCACCCAAAAAATATGAAACATATTTACAATGTCGACCCAAATTTACAAATAAATTTTTAATGTGGATCAAACACCGTTAGCTAATATTATGATGAGACCCAAAACAATCTCTTCAAGCACACCAAACATTCAATTTTAAACTTCAAGGATCCGGTATGTGCAGGATCATCATGGAAAAAATAGGCCCTTAAGTGGCAAAAAATAAAAAAAATCAGAGTTAGGAATCTTGACATATACATTTGAATAAGTTATCTATGTTATTTCAAAAATATGTAACAATAGAATCTATAGCAAAGTTGAATGTAGTTTCTAAACTAATAGGTTTATTTAAAAAAAAGAAAAATCTATTTGGTGAAAATTTGAAATTTCAATGCAGTAGATCTTAAATTTCAGGGAAAAAATAAGTAGGTTTTGTCTGACTGCTCTAACCACAATAAAATGATAATATTTTTTATAAGATTTTAGATATAAGTAGAGGAATCATGTCTGGATGTGATGCATATTTTTGTAATTTTTTCCAAGTAAATAATTAATTATGAATTTTTAATTACAAATTTTTAAAAATATAAAAACTTGTATGTCTGACAACCTTAATTTGGTCAAAAATTCATGAAATTCAAATTTTCTTTTTTTAATCCTATAGTATGTGAAGTATGGAATGTGATGCATGTTTTGGATTCCAAAAATGTGATACCATTTGAAATCTATAGATGTTTTTCAATCAACATATCAATCAAGAATTTAGTCATAATTCAAATAGAAAATGAATAATAAATATTTATTAAATTCAAAGTAAATCATAATTTATATTGGTGGAAAGCTTAGAATCTCCTTTAAAAACCCTTTTCATTTGATCAATTTTGGGTGAAAAAAAAGTCGTCAGCCACATACCCTATAAAAACCCATCATATCGCAACTTTTTGGCACATCATGATCTTGCACATACCCATCCACAACATGTTACAACCATCATGTCGGCCAAGAACATGAAAACCAAAAGATACTGAGAAAAATCTTCGACCACAAGCACACTGATCAATGCAGACATACAACAAGGATAGAGAATGATCTAGGAGCATCCACAAACAACAAGAACTAACAAAGAAATATCTACAACAATAGAAATTATTAGAATCACATAAACTTCAACCAAGAACACTAACAGAACCCACAAAAATACTATCAAAACACAATTGTTCATAACACGATGAAATCTTCACGTAGACCTCTGAAACTTTTGGTAGATGAAATAGATACTCTTAGCAATAAACCCTTTAGTCCACAACAACTGATCTTCAACGTACAAAATAAGAAACCTTCATGACCTTCACTATCCCACTAGCAACCTACAACTCTTCCTTTAACAATTTTCTCAATATCCTCAACATATACAACCTCCAATACAATAATGCTAATAGTGTTGACATCAATGACAACCACAACATTCAACACAAGTAGATGCTATATTAATTGTAGATAAACAAAAGTAAAATAATATCCAGTAGATATTGAAATCATGAACACAAGTCATAAATAATGTATTAAAATTAAAGAAGATGAAATATTGATTTTTTTTTAAATTTTCAAAAAACTTCATGAGTGTTGGAATACTTACAAGATCATTAGAATGGTAGAATAGAAAATTTCTCACAATAATATATATATGTATGTATGTATGTATGTATGTATGTATATACATGCATATATACACCTAATATTACCTAATACTGAAATTCAAATTGCAATATCCAACACCCTTAAAAAAGATAAGAACATGTGACACAGGAAATTTTGTAGAAAACCCATCCAACTACACTATCAAATTTTTAAAGAAATTTCTTATATATCACCATTGTTTGTCTACTTCATCACAATTACTTATGAATAATGCATTGATTTAATCCATGTGACTCACACATATCACATTAATATTGTCCCCAACTAGATTGCTATGTTAGTCAAACTAAGAGTTGAGGCCTTTTTTAGTTGTAAATAGAAAATAATTTGGCTATGAAAGAGGGGAATCACTATGGAGGATCACATGCTATTTTTAAAATAAGTATATTCTATGAGGAAAAGTCATAAATATGGGAAATTCTACCCATATTTTGAGTTTTTTTGTGGAGTATTAATTAAACTAAGTACTATTCAATTAAAAATATGGATTTTTCTACCTTGTAAAACTATTATTCTCAATATTGAAAAGATACAATTTATCATTATTATATTATCAATCATTTGTGATCATATAGTTAATGATGCATAAAGGTGAAACATAGAAAAAGGAAGGTGATATGAGAAGAATTTTTGCAACCCACCCTTTTCTATATGGGGTTTTTCATTCAAAATATGAGATCCAAGAATCTTGAAATAACTATTAACCCAAGAGGTGAATTGAATCAAGATTGAGGGATCTTGCACTCTTTCCTTTATGCAAGGACAAGGTGGTGAGCTAAATCTTAGTTTTGGGAGAAAGAATTAGACTAGTGAACAAACCCTAATCCTAGGACCATCCCACAAAATGCATGAATTGAACACAAAAGAACAAGGACTATAGCTTTTCTGAAGGAGAAAGAAGGAAAGTATGTTGTGCACCTGGTGAAATAAGAAGTTTCTATGAAGCTAATAGGGACTCTTATTCCTTTAGTGTCCACCAATGTGTCGATGTTTACTTTGGCAGTACCTAATACAAAGGGTACACTTCAGGTATATGTCCTTGAAGAAGACCCTTTTTAAGGAAGAAATCCTAAGTATGCTCCTTCTACCTCTTCTCAATAAAATGCATGTCTTGGTGATGATTGGGGTTCTTTAGACTTTGCAGAATCCTTCAATGTAGAATATAAAGTTGACCTGATCCACTCACTTTTTGGTAACATCATCCACACCCGGTATCAAAGACGATTATTATTCTATATTGTGGGATAATGTGAGCAATAGTTGTAATGTTCTTGATGTCGATCCTCCTCCTTCTGAGGAAGATGATCTCACTTATATTAAAGAGGTTAATGTTGGTAGTAATGTTAGGAAAGATGATGTCAATCTCATAGAGGAGTATGATGAAAGATGATGGTGATCTCATAGAGGAGTATGATCCCCATTGTCAGAATAATACTCTCCATGTAGATCCTCCATTTTCTGCTATCTTTACATGTTTTCTTCTTCTTGTGAGAAACCAAAATTTTCTCCACAAGAGAAAGGGTTGCTTCCTACTCATTCTTTTTCTAAGAAAAAGTGTATTTTATTGTGGCTTCTTAAAGCCCGCTTGATTACTCTTCCTTCTCCTATATGTAATAAAATACATAATCATGATAAAAAAAATATTCTTTCTATGTGTACCATCGAGTGCTTGGCCATTCAACTAGTGATTGTAATGCCTTGAAGGATAAAATGAAAAAAAATTGTGGTTGAGGTACCATCACTCATTTATTTGTTGATGCATCTGCATGTTTTTCAAATGACAAGTGATATCAAGGTCTACCTCTATCCTATATGTTCTCAATATTTTTCATGGTTCTTCTCCCCTATATGTTGGGGTAGTGATATCTTGTTTTGGAAATGTATATCCTTCTTAAGGACCCCCTCTCTCTTCTTTATACACTTTTAAATAGTGCATCCCTTGAGTGGGACCCCTTTTCTCTTGGAGGGTTCCTGAGGGACCCCTTTTGAAAGCTTTTATCTCGAATGAAATTCCATGGTATCTAGCTTGGGAGTAGCCTTACTAGACATCACTTTTCAAATAGCACATCCCTTGAGTGGACCCCTCCTCTTTTGAATGGTTCCCAAGAAACCCCTTTGAAATCCTTCCAATTTGTTGACGATTTGTGTGAATGCTCACTTGATTGCTTGTGTGGCCACTTTGTTTTCCTGGTATGTTCTATTTGTGGGTAAACATGTCACTTTGTAGGTGGACTTGCAAAGCCACTTTTACAATCCAACTTTGCAAAGTGTCCTCCTTTGGGTTTCGTCCATGTGAGAGATCTTGGGAGATGCATCCTTGTAGGTTTGTGGGCCTATAAGGTGTTTTTATCTAGATTTCCTTCATGTGAGAGATCTTGGGGGATACCTTCCATGTAGATCTATGGTCCTATAAGGCACATACACCTTTGAGCTTCCTCCATGTGAGAGATATTGATGATCACTCCCTTGCAGGTCTACAGGTCTATAAGGTGCTTTTTGTGTTTCCTTCATGTTAGAGATCTTGGAGGACACCTTCCTTGTAGGTTTGTAGGTCTATAAGATGCCTTCATTTGGGTTTCCTTCATGTGAGAGATATTGGAGGATACCTTCTTGTATGTCTACAAGCTTGTAATCACATACTTCACAAGGCTTTCTTCATGTGAAAGGTCTTGGGGGTTGCTTCCTTCTAGGTCTGCAGGCCTATGAGATGCTTACTTCTTTGGGTTTCCTTAATGTGAGAGATCTTGGAGGACACCTACTTGTGGTTATGTAGGATTGTAAGGTGCTTACTTTCTTAAATTCTCTTTCTTCTCAATTGAATATACTGGATCAAAGATCTTCATTTGCATCATCCTAAGTATATGCCCTTCTTCTCTGCATTTTTGAATTCTTCTATCTATTATTGTTCTTAATTTGGGATGACCTATAGTACTGAGACAACCTTCTACATCGAGGTCTCTTTTTCCTTGCTAACTCAAATCTTGCTAGTTAGTTAGGTGCATGTGTCTATGAATTTTTATGTTTTAACATTATTATCTATTGCGAGTATTTCTTATCTCATGTGTTTGTTTTGCAGGTCTTCAGCCTGGGGGCATACTTCTATAGTTTGAAGAGTTAGATCTACTTCATCTATAGTATCCTTTTGGCATTATGATGTTATTTATGTTTAGTAGATTTCTTTTAGCATGCATATTTGTGTAGATTCATATGCCTACTAAAGTGAGGGAAAAATGTATAGTCATAAATTGCACCCCTTGTAATTTCACATACATTATTGTATCCACTTTAGTTTCCACTCCCTTAACATCTTGAGTAGGCTCATTTTATCCCTTCCATCAGCCTTTTTCCCTCTCACGATGCTCCAACTCCCCTTTTTAGTAGGTAACCTCATAAGTCAGCCTTGCATAAAACCTTGTGCATTTCTTGTTTGCATCATTTTGTAGCATGCCATGTCTAGAAACTAGCACGTTGCATTGAAATCTATATGTTGTGCTAGCATCTTGTGATCTTTCAACATTCAAATGACCGTTTCCATGCATTTTTTCCACTTTTCAGTGAGTTTTGTCTGTGGTAATGGCTCGATATGCTTTGTAACCACCTGGGAAGCTTATTTTTGCTTCTCCTCTCTCCTTAAATGCTATCTTTTGAATTATATTTCTCCTTCTAAGTTCCTTTAACTTCACTCTAGCTTCATTCTAGCTTCTAGCTTCTTTACTTTGTTTGCACAACTTCATATAGCTTGCTACAACAACCCCAACACTTTCTCTGGCTATTACATGTGTAGGTGTTGAAGATATTCATGTGCTAGAGGTTTCATCACTTGCATGGTTGTGAGATTTTCTATTCTATCTCTTATTCTCTTTATCATTTTTATTCCACTTCGATTCAACTTTATCACATTCTCTCATTTTCCTATATTCTAGAAGTTCTTAGCAATTAGATTGCTAGTAATTGCTAAGCCATTTCATGTGATAATCTTGCTTTCTGGTCTATACAAGATTCCAACACCACTTTGGAATGCTAGTGTGATGCACTGTCATCCATATTTTGTGTTGTCATCCTTTGGCCAAGATCCTGTTAGTTTGTCCAAAAAAATTTTGTTACCTGGTCTTTCAGATTCTAGAATGCTTTCCATTGTTCCCTAAGGTATTTTAGGGTATTTCACCTTGTGATGCTCTATGAATGAAGAGAACTCATGAGTAGTGAATCCCCCTTCTCTACAACTACAAAAGGATAAGCATGGATAAATCTAATTACATGTGCTATATGCAAAACATAATTGGAATCAAATTGATTTAATGGCATGCCCTAAATTTACACCTAGGGGGAAACACAACCAACAATTTTTTGAAAATATATATGCATAAAAACCATTACTAATAACCATACATGAATAGAAACTAAAATATATTCATTGAATGATGTTGAACAAGAGATATCATAATTGACACATCATGAGAGAGCAAGGTGTGGGATAAACTTGATTGGGCACATGATGTCTATTTTACACACCATTAATTGAAGGAAAAATCAACTCTAAAATATAGGTTTCACAGTGTTCCAAAAACACATTTGAAGGATAAAGCTAGGATTCTTCCTAATTTAAAATAAATGCATTAACACCACCCTAAGAAAAACCATAATCAGATTGTTTCACATGGTAATGTCATGAATCATTTGGTCAAATTTTCATTTCTTACTAAAACAAATATAATATCTCTTCAAGTACTAATATTATTACTATGATTAACCTTATGGTTTGAAAAATTATAAATATCCCCAACAATATCAATGCCATTATTATTACTAGTTTTAATGACAAAACTATCATTGAATAACACTAACTAAATAATGAATACCATGATCCATTAGTACTAATACTATTAATTAATATTATTGCTACCATTATTAATTCCAACATTACTCCTAATGAGATTAATATCATTATTTACTACTATAATAATAATGTTAATATTAATTGCTTAGTTACTACTAATATTATTTTTTCTTATTAATATTTATCACCTTTCTCAACATGACAAAATATATTATCAATATACTTATTAATGTGATTATTAATATCATCACCAATATTAAGACTAATATTATTCTTAATGCTAATAGTAATAATATCATTATTTGCTATTATTTTTAAGGAGATCAATATCAATACTACTCTTAATATTTCTTTTACTTCCTTGACAAGATTATTAATTTACTTTTTGATAATGTTATCTATTAATATCAATTCTAATAATATCATTATTATTATTAATATTATCTTATTAATCTCATATTTAATAGTATTACTAAGGATAGTTATAAATACTAAATAATGAAAATAATTTTAATCCTCATATAAGTATTATGTATGCATTTATATATATGTAACTTACCATAATAAATACATAATATATTTAAATAAATCATAATTCATTCATGCAACTATGTATGGTAATAAATTTATGATCACACTCTACTATCTCCAATGATTGGTTTAAATCTATTTTAGATCTTGAGTATTGAAATAAAAATAAACTTTGAGAAAATGAATTAAAAAAATAAAGCTAATATTTAAGAGTAAATAAATAATATTATTTCACTTACCAAATTTTACCACTACAAGATTTTAAAAATTTAGAGATCAATTTTGAAATTGGGTCAAGCAACAAAACTGATAAAAGTTGTACCTACAAAAAATGCAAGAGACGTGAAAACTTTAATTTTTTTATTTTAATTTCTATCAGTCATCACTACCTTTCATAATTGTTTGACCTAATTTTTTTTTTTTTTCTTTGTGTTATCTTCCCCTGATACACCAGCAACCATTGTACAAACAAGTTTACAAGGGTATCAAATATCTAAAATGAATCGATCATAGACCCAAGATTTTGAACTAACAATGTTTAGGGCTTTAGTCTCAATATATAAGGCATGCTTCCACCAAATTTTCAAGACTTATATAACTAGGGACTTCTTTTCTTAATTAAAATTTATATTTTAAATTGAATTTTCTCTATGCAACTAAGGAAAACTAATACATGGTATGGTTTTATGTTGTGTCTTGTTTATATGGGGTTGTGGCTTGCCCCAAGCAACAAAAACGAGAGTGGGTAGGTCCATCTCTCTACCACAAGCCATGGCCTATGGGGAATGGTGAATCTCCTTCCATCCTCAACAACTACCACACTAGAATAGATTCAATATATCATTTAAGATGTTAACTACTCTTATCCTTCAATAAACTATCATAAAGGTGAGAAAATAGAGGATTTATAAATAATTCCAAAATATATATGTATTGATGTCTACCATATAAGACCTCTTCAAAAAATAGTGTTACAATGTGTTTCAAAATATTTAATATGTAGGGGAGGCTACATAGAAAGAGGTTGCACCTCTCTAATAGCACCACACCACCAAATAGAACTAAGATGACACCCATGTTAGATGCCTTATAGGTAGTTATTTTTGACAAAAATTTCTTGCTAGTTTACAAAATGTTAAAGTATAAACTAAGTTATTTTTTTTAATGAAATCATAAGATGAAGGAACCAAATTGATAATAAAATTAAATAAAATATTGTTTATAGACCTAGATGGATTTTAGGTTTATCTCATACATCAAATATTGTTATATATGAAACAAAATCATAGAAAATCAATAAAATATTTTTATATATGGATTCTAGATTTATCTCATCCATCCTTCCTTTTCATGATGAAAAACCATTCATTTTGTGAACAACAAAATATAACCTTATTCCAAGAAGTAAAATAGAGATGAGAATTTATTTTTTATAGTTATTCACAATAAGCATGACTTTCAATATCAACATAATTTGATATTAAATTTCATCACATTTTTACTTCACAAAAGTTAGGTTACATCACCAATTATTGAGCCCTTCCTATAGTATTTTCACTTACATGTTTACAACTTGGTGCAGGGGCACCCACAAGTTTCATGCCTTCAATAGGCACAAGTGTCATTTTGTTTTTATTTTGTGGTTTTCTCATGTAATAAAGTATTATAATACCATTTTAGATCTGTTTGAGTCCATATTAGGTCACTAGGTGTGTTGGAGTGTCAAGTTCCACAAGTTGTCAATTTTGCAAAATATTGTCAATGTTGTAAAAGTTGCAAAAACATGAAATATGAAGACACATAAGTTGTAAATGAGGGAATTTGAATGGTTGTGAGTTGGAAAGATAGTTGAGAACCATTAGAAAATGGTTGTAAATTTTTTAAAATATTTGTAAGGTTGAAGACATGGTTGGAGGGTGTGGTGGTTGCTATTTTGGAAGATGAAGCAATAAAAATAGCTCTATTTTCTGCATTTATGAACATTTCTTTTCTTTTTTATGTAGTATAGATCTATAAAATCCCATATTCACTCCAAATCAATTATGTTTAGTAAAGCTATGAATCTAGTGTCTATTGGTGTTACTTTCATGTAATTTCATCAAGTTACTAGCAAGTTGTGTTTATTTTACTAAAACAGGTCTCAAACCCTAGTAGGCGTAATTTGAGGGAGAATAGTCCAAATTTGAGTATTTTGTTCCAAAACAACCCTACCACAATTGTTATATTTTTATATAAAGCCAAAATGGTTATCTATAACTCTATTTATATTTTTGTTATCCAATTTGGTTTGAAAATTATTACCAAAAAACATGAATTTGTTGCTCACTTCAAGCCTACTCAAGAGTAGAAAATTCAAGTTTTGAACCTTTCCTTCCAAAGTAACCTTATATTATTTTCCTATATGTTGAATAAAATTCATAAAGGCTATCCAATTCTGGTTTTGTCTTTTAGAGATCAATTCTACCTATGAAATTTTTCCCATTTTAGTCAATCTAATGTTCTACTAAGAGATTGAGGCCTAATGAACAAAAACCCATCATGTGAATTATTAGAGATTGAAAGTTTTGTTGTTTAAGAATTTCTTAGATTTTTACACCCTTACTCTATATCATATTGATATCAGAGCCCAAAGATTTGGGTAAGATAAGTTTTTGGAGTTTATGTGTTATCTTTTTGTAGGTTGGAGCAAGAACCAATATGCCAAAAGACTAGGACAAGGGAAAACAGAGAGGCCTAAGGTGAGGTATCACCAAGACAAAAAGATGCAGGGTGAACGAGACTTGCTTGAAAAAGAGGAATTGTTGAGGAGAATAGTCTATGGAGACTTGTAGAGTAAGGAGACACCAAGCAAGAAATAAGGAAAAGGAAAAGAGAAAAGTGAGATGAAGAAGAAAAATGAGAAGGAAGAATAGATGAATGTCTAAAAAGAGATAATAGATTCAAGGCAAGCCTTGGAGAAAATAAAATAGACTCAAGAAGAAATGGAAAAAATAATGGAGATTGAAATGCAACAAATCCTTGAGAGATCAACACAAGAAAGGGGTTGGCATTTACCAATAAGGAAGAAGGTAAAGTGGCCTATCAAACAAATCATTCAAAAGAGAAGAATGTAAGAGAGAATAGAAAAACTAGACATTGAAGAATCTTCATTGATGGAAGAAGAGGAACAATGATCGGAGAAAAAGGTTGAACAAGAATCTCTGGAAGGTGAGTTGCAGTAGTATATTTACTTGTCATATGTTTTTCCAAGGGTTAACAATAGTTTTAAGAGGATTCCAGTCCCTTCAAGTTCAAGAAATCAAGCAATTAGAGTTTGTTGCTTCATATATACAATATAGAGTTGTTTCAAATTTAAAAGTATTGTTGAGAGAAGGATTTATGGGTGCAAATGGAGGAAAGGAACTTATATTGACAAGTTCAAACATCTTTGTCAAATGTTCAAGAAACCTATGGTGAAGATGAAACAAACATGAGATTGTTCTAAAGAAGATAGTTTGCACAAATTTATAGACACCAAACAAGAGGTTTCAAGCATAGTTCTCATGTTGTAGACCGTAACTCAAGAGAAGCTTGAGTTCTTTTCTTGGGTATGTGTAGGATCATGATGGTCCAAAAAGTGGCAATATGGTGGGTATGTGGTTGACAAATTTTTTTTACAAAAAATTGATGAAATGAAAAGGGTTTTTAAAGGAGATTCTCATCTTTCCGCTGATATAATTTATGCTTTACGTTGAATTTAAGAAATAATTATTATTCATTTTCTATTTGAATTATGACTAAAGTCATGATTGATATGCTTATTGAAAAACATCTATAGCTTTCAAACAGTATCACATTTTTTAATCTGAAACATGTGTCACATTCTATGCTTTGCATACTATAGGATTAAAAAGAAAATTAAATTTCAAGAAGTTTTGACCAAGTTAAGGTGGTCAAACATATGAGTTTTTATTATTTTTTAAAGCTTGTAATAAAAAATTCATATTTAATTATTTAATTGGAAAAAAATAAGAAAAAAATAAGCATCACATTTGAACATGAGTCCTCTACTTATATCTAAAATATTATAAAAAAATATTATCATTTTATTGTGGTTAGGCTGGTTAGAAAGACACCTACTTCTTATTTTTTCCCTGAAATTTAAGTACTACTACATTGAATTTTCAAAATTTCACCAAATAGATTTTATTTATTTTTAAATAAACCTAGTAGTTTAGAAACTACATTCAATTTGCTATAGATTCTATTTTTACATAATTTTGAACTAATATAGATAAATTATTCAAATTTTTATGTCAATTTGCCTAACTTTGATTTTTATAAATTTTTTGCCACTTAACGGGGCCTGTCTTTTCCATGATGATCCTATACATGCCCTCTTCCCTAGGAGTATGGTGTAGGGGCACCCTCAAGTTTCATGCCTTCAATAGGAAAAAGTGTCATTTTGTTTTTCTTTTGTGGTTTTATGATGTAATAAGTTCTTATCAGACCATTTTTAGATGTGTTTGAGTTTATAATAGGTTGCTAGGTGTGTTGCAGTGTCAAGTTGTCAATTTTGCAAAATGTTGTAAACGTTGTAAAAGTTGTAAAAACATAGAATATGAAGAGTTGTAAGTTGTAAATGGGGGAATTTGAATGGTTGTAAGTTTGAAAGTTGGTTGAGAACCATTAGAAAAATGTTTTAAACATTTTAAAAGGATTTGTAAGGTAAAATACATGGTTGGAGGGTGTGGTGGTTAAAGTAATAAAAATATCTTTGTTTTCTACATTTTTAAGCATTTCCTTATTGTTTTTTAATGTAGTATGGATCTGTATGATCCCATATTGACTCTAAATCAATTGTGTTTAGTAAATCTATGAATATAGTGTCTATTGGTATTATTTTCATGTAATTTCATCAATTTTTTAGCAAGTTGTGTTCATTTTACTAAAACATGTATGAAACCCTAGTAGGCTTAATTTGAGGGAGAACAGTTCAAATTTGAGTCTTTTATTCCAAAACAACCCCACCCCAATTCTTAGTATGTTCTAAATCCCAAATGGGTATCTAAAACTATGTTTATATTTTTGGTATCAAGTCTGGTTTGAAAGTTATGACTAAAAAATATGAATTTGCTGCTCCACTTCAAGCCCAGTCAATAGTAGAACAATCAAGTTTTGAACCATTCCTTCGAAAGTAACTATATCTAATTTATTCATATGTTGAATAAAGGCATACAAGGTATCCAAATATGGGTTTGTATTTTGGAGATCAATTCTTCCTAGGAAGTTGTGCCCATTTTAGTCAATTTGAAGTACTACCAGGAGATTGAGGTCTAGTGAATGAAAACCTATCATGTGAATGTTTAGAGATTGAAAGTTTGTTTTTTTGAGGATTTTTTGGAGTTTTCCTCCCATAATTTGTATCACAAATTTAATAAAAAACTTGTAAAATACACCCAATAGGGATGTTCACATAAATTTAGCATCATGAATGTTGTTCACAAAGAAATATAGATACTCCTAATGTGTAAGCTTCCTCTAATTTTCAAACTGCCACCAAAAAGAAAAAGTTTTTTTCTAAGGCCAATGGGGTTCTCACCACCCATCTATGGGATTAACACACACATTGAATATGCTCAAGATTCATAAAGATGAGACAAGATCACATCTCTTCCAGATGGGGAAGAAGATTAAAGATCATAAAAAATTTCAACACTTCTCTTCAGATCTTCCATTTCTCATAACATCCAAAGCCTACATTCCCTACAACATACTCCAATAATCAAATGGGTACTCATACCCAAGCTCCATGGTAGAAGAACAAGATGGTCACTCATATCCAAACTCCACCTTCTCAAAGGATGGAGTCTTCCCCATGGGAGGATCTTCCTCTCTCAACCCCACACTTTGGGAGCTCTCCAAAAAAGCAATCCCCATTACAACCCACCACAAATAAGTAAAACACAAGTATAAGAATTTTTCTAAAAAATAAATTTAATAGTAATGATGTAGAGAAAAGACAACAACTCACCCAATTCCACAAAAAACTCAGATTACAGTAGACTCAGAAAAATGATTTACTCAAATTTGACAAGTGCTTGTGTCAATTTAATAATCAATTCATAATTGCTTTAGCGTAAAATCCCAGTTTCAAATAAAAAAATAACTTTATTTAATCAAGATCTCATGAAAATATAATACATAAAGTTGACAACTCCATTTCCTTCTTCGGTCTTTCAACTCTTCACATTCCCTTGCTCACCCACACAAACTCATCCTCTGAATTTATCTCCCTGCAACCTCTACTTTTCTTTCTCTTTCCTTTACCATAGATTCATACCAATCTATGACATTCAATCTCCTTTCATCAACTTGCTCCTTCCAAGCAGTATGCTCTCTTTGTATCCCATCTTGGGTATGTGTAGGACCATAATGGTCCAAAAAGTGTGATATGATGGGTATGTGTAGGGTATGTGGCTGATAAATTTTTTTTACCCAAAATTGATGAAATGAAAAGGGTTTTTAAAGGATATTCTTAAATTTTCACCAATATAAATTATACTTTACTTTGAATTTAATAAATAATAATTATTTATTTTCTATTTGAATTATGACTAAATTCCTAATTGATAGGCTGATTGAAAAACATCTATAGCTTTCAAACGGTAGATCACTTTTTTGAATCTAAAATGTGGGTCACATTCTATGCTTCACATACTATAGGATTAAAAAAAAAAAGAATTTCGTGAAGTTTTGACCAAGTTAAGGTGGTTAGACATACAAGTTTTTATATTTTTTAAAAGTTGTAATAAAAATTTCATAATAATTATTTACTTGGGAAAAATTTACAAAAAAAATATGCATCACATTCAAACATGGTCCTCTACTTATATCAAAATCTTATAAAAAATAATTATCATTTTATTGTAGTTAGGGTGGTCAGACATACATCTACTTCTTATTTTTTTCCCTAAAATTGAAGTACCACTCCATTGAAATTTCAAATTTTCACCAAATAGATATTTAAAAAAAAAACCCTTAGTAGTTTAGAAACTACATTCAATTTGCTACAGATTCTATTCTTACATATTTTTGAAATAATATAGATAACTTATTTAAATTTTTGCATCAAGTTTCCTAACTCCGAGTTTTCTAGATTTTTCACCACTTAAGGGCCTATTTTTTCCATGATGATCTTGCACATACCCCCTTGATCCCTTTATTCTAACATTCTACTGAATTCTTCACATTGTATAAGACTCGTGGCTTGACCCTTCTTTACAAAGCTCATCTCCCCTCTCGAGTTCCTTACTAAACCAATTTAAGAAACCAATTTTTCATGGTAGAACATCTTTAGATATGTCTAGCCTGCCTCTTTAATCCATTCCAAGGTAGAAAACCATTCTTCTTGTCTCTCCCACGTGATCTAATCTCCTCCCCTGGCTTGATTCAATCATACACTGACGTCCTCGACCATCCATTCAATCTGCTATAGTCATAATACTATCACTGTCTGGTATTGTACATAGTAGGGTTATTTAATATCTACTCTTGATAACCATTATTCCCCAATACTAAAGTATTTATCTCTACCTTTTTATTTATTATTGATCTCCAATTTATTTTCTTTAGTGCTTACCCATATACTATGTGCCCCTCTCAAATTGGGCGACCTACACTATGCCACTCCTTAGCATTTTCTTGACTCAAGGTTTCCATTCCTTGGGAATGGGTATGAGGGGAACCTCTACATGTGCTCTTTCTTCAATGTCTCCCACTCTATCTCTTGTTCACTACCACCCACTCTTTACTTGTTATGCCATGTTTTAGTAGATTTCAAGATTTTTTCATGAGAATATGAAAATCCATCGTTCTGGCTTTCAATTCATTCAAGCACTTCACCTTTATTTGTTATTTCCTTAGAAACATTAAATTGAACTCATAATTTGCAAACAAAGAAGCTTACCTTAATTTCCCAACATTTTGTTTCTTTACCTTCAATATTAGTGGATAGAATTCAGAGTATTTGTATGTTGGAATAACACGAGTTGTCTAAAAGATAAATTTTAATGAAATCTTATCAAAAACCATTAACAACCATTATTTTAAATTGGTAATGTCGATTGCATTTCAGGATGCTCGTGCACCATACTCCCAGGAAAAGAAAAGATTCAATCTCGGCTTGAATAAAAGGTAGTAATCATGAGAACTATACTTGAAAACTCTTGTCAGATGCCTTTAAATCCTTGCACATTTAATTCTTTGGAACAGTTCCATGTTGTAATCGAACCTTGATTCTCATAAATATTACATTTCATCTATTGTAATTTGTATTCACACAACAAAGATTCTAGAAGATGCTTCCTCTATGCACCTTCTCTCATTGGAGGAACCCTAAACCTTCTACCCAACTTTATCTCTACTGGAGGATAGTAGTTACAGACTCTCTTTCACGCCTGCAATAAAATTTATCTCAAAACTCTCTTATCCTAGTGGATACCTTCCACTCTCATGGTATTCTAGCTCTTATACCAATATAATGTAGAGTAAAGACAACAACTCACAAATTTCCACACAAAACCTAGATTACAATAGACTTAGAAAAAATATTTACTCAAATTTGACAATTACTTGTGTCAAACTAAAATTCGATTCATAATTGCTTTAGCATAAACTCCCAATTTCAAATAAACAAATAACTTTATTTAATCAAGATCTAATGAAAATAAAATATGTAAAGTTGACAACTCCATTGTCTTCTTCACTATTCTGACTCTTCACATTCCATTACTCACCCACACAAACTCATCCTCTAAATTTACCTTCCTACAACCTCTACTTTTCTTTCTCTATCCTTTAGAATGGATTCATACCAGTCTATGAAATTCCATCTCCTTTCATCGACTTTCTTCTTCCAAAGAGTGCGCTCTTTTCATATCCCACCTTCTTTCCCTCATTCTTATGTTCTACTCAATTCTACACATTGTCCAACACTCATGGCTCAACCCTTCTTTGCAAAGCACGACACCCCATCTCGAGTTCCTTACTAAACCAATTTAAGCAACCATCTTTTCATGGCACAACATCTTTAGATATCTCTAGCTTGCCTCTTTAATCCATTCCAAGGAATCAAACAATTCTTCTTGTCTCTCCCACATGATATAATCTCCTCCCCTGGCTTGATTCCCTCATACTCTAACATCCTTATCCATTCATTCGATCTACAATAGTCTTAATACTGTTGCTATCCCATATTGTACATAGCATGGTTATTTAATATCTCCTCCTCCTATCCATTATTCCCCAACACTAAACTCTTTATCTCTACCTTTTTTTTTGATCAATCTCTAATTGGTTTTTTTCAATGCTTACCCATAGACTATGCTCCCCTCTCAAATTGGTCAAGTTATACTATGCCATGGCCTGGAATTTTCTTGACTCAAGGTTTCCATTCCTTTGGTGTGGGTATGAGGGGAGCCTCTTTGTGTTCTCTTCCTTTAGTGTCCCCCCCTCTATTTCTTTTTCACTTCCACCCGCTCTTTACTTGTTATGCCATGTTTTAATAGATTTCAGGATTTTTACACGAGAATATGAAAAGCCATCAATTTGCTTTTCAATTCATTCAAGAGCTTCACCTTCTTATGGTATTTCCTTAGAAATAAATTGAACTCATAATTTGCAAACAAAGAAGCTTACATTAATTTCCCAACATTTCATTTCCTCACCTTGAATATTAGTGGTAAAAATCAAAGCATTTTTAAGTTGGAATAACATGAGTTGTCTAAAAAATAAATTTTAACAAAATATTGCTAAAAACCATTAACAACCATTTTAAAAAAAATTGGTGATGCATGTCAATTATGTTTCGGGATGCTCCTGCACCAAGCAGTAATAGCAAAACTTAACACATTAATACAAAAGAACAATTAGGACATTGAATCCTACCTTTCAAGTTTTCCAAGGAAGAAATTTTTAGAAGAGCTCCAATATTTTTACCAAAAAATCCTTTCCACAAAACCCCCTTCAAGAAATAACCAAAAATTGCAACTAAAAAAGAAGAACCCCAAAACAAGAAAAATTAAATAGATAAATAGAATCCAATTACAATCCTCACAAATAGAGTGGTGAAACTTTTCACCTCATCATCCATACACACCCCTTTTAAATTATCCCAAATGAAACACCCAATAAAGGAGTCTATTGCACTCCTTCCTCAAAAGAGTCAACATCAATAAAGAAAGAAGAGTTCACTTAAGATATCTTTTCAAAGATATTCTTTCATTAATGAACATGGAGAGAAATGGGGATGCAATTTAAATAAGTCCATGCACACTCCATACCAAATCTAAATTCATCACCCTTAAAGATATGCACATAAGTGGGGTCACATGTTGAGTTTAGTCCAAGATATCACTTCTATTAAGTACCTAACCCTTTAGATAAAAAGCCAACAATTTAAAATTTATATAACTACATAAAATGAACCTTTTTGCACATATTTTGGACTCAATTAAATTTAAAATCCTAAATTTCTCTAAAATATAAAAATTAAAAATTAAAATACAACTTAAAGACTCATAGATATATTATATTAAGATACATTCACGTCTTAAGCCACTTCACATAAATCATATTACATTAATACTATAATCCCTCCAAGTGGACTATAGTTGAAATTTGCAAGGTTTGTCACATCGGGTTCTTTGTAGATCTTTAATTCCATTGGCCATGGAATATATACCTGCACACTCAATTTCACAAATTAATACATTTAATGAACTTAAATAGCCATATCAACTAAAATAAAACATATATATTCACATCATAAAATTCCCATCAAACATTTTAAAACAAACCAAAATACTAATTAACAATTATCATATTCTCATATATTTCATAATCAAAGAATTCACCTAATAGCATTTATTAAAATTTCACAAGGTAAACAATAATTTTAATTTCATTATTTGATTTAAAACTCAATAATTTTACTCATTAAAATATTTCAATTAACACAAGTATCACAATTAACAATTTATCACCATACAATCAATTATAGAAACAATAATTCATCAATTATATTCAGCCATTATTAATCATAAATAAGATTATATATAAAGTCTAATGTCCAAATCATTATAAGATAAATAACATGATAAAGTCTCAGTCTAAATAATATCAACATAATTTAGTGTCTAATAATCAACACAAATAAATGATAATGTTCCAATCTAAAAGAGGAAATAAAGTAGCATAATATCTAAAATCAATGAGTGCACCTCACATTTACATGAGGAAAATCACATTTTAAGACCATACATTTATCAAAGACATTATGTTTCTATATTCTCTTAAAAATGAGTAAAAAATCTTTCTAAGAAATTTAGAAGTGTAAGAGGTTTAAAAATATTTCAATTTGACCTACTTTATTCTAATTAGCTATTACACTTAATTTTAATATGGTTTTCCATAGGGTTTATAAGTAAACAGAATTCTAGATTAATTTAAGATATATAAATAAATGTATACAATGAACCATAGAAAGAAAAGTAGTGAATTCATTTTGGTATCATGACATTTCAAATATATAGTTTGAAATGATGCATGTAAATGTATTTTGATAATTTCATTGAGATTTTCATGTGCTTGTCTTAGAATAATATTTGTCATGTTAAATAATATTTAATAAAATTATGTGCTAGAAATTATAGAATCCAAAATCTTAAAATTATTTTATTTTTAAATAGATTATGAAAAGTGATGAAAAATAAAATTTTATAGAAAAATATAAATAATAGTATATATTTCTATTAAAAATACTTTTAGATTGAACTCTCCTTCCCTATTTAATATATTTAAAAAAATTTGGTATCAAATGTGTTAATTGTTAGATTGTAATGGTTCTTCCTTGGGACACGGTCCTCTATTTTTTTCTTCCTTTATTTAACAAAATAATCATAATCACTTCTATGTGGAAATATTTGGCCATCAACCTTTTCTAACCAACTTCTCAATTATTTAAGAAAGAGACTCAATAGTTTAGCGATATATGGGATTTCTCTTCATTGTAGGGAATCAATGTATATTTTGATCTTGATAATTTTATGTAGCTTTTAGATACTATGTAGTCTTTGCCCTCACAGTCCCTTCCCGAATTTGAAAGTTAACTTATTCACTCCAAGTTCATTCAACTTCTTTATATATTGGTAGTTGTTCTCTTCTAGGTATTTCTCATTCTTCTATTTGAAAAAAATAAATTGTTCTCCTTCTACATATGCTAGACTTTCAATTCTTTTCCCTAAGATCAAAACATGAAGTAAATTGAGCAATAAAGGTTTGTAAGAACGTGTAGGAATTCAGTTGAATATTAGATTAATTCTAAAGCTTTCTCTTGGCTGATTTTGAATTAACATTTGACCTTGAAATAAAATAATAATGACAAATAATGAATGCATAAAATAAATATAAATACATATGTAATATGTGGTTTATGTGATAAATGTATAGGTAAGGCTGTAAAATAAAATATAATAAGTAAAGAATGATTAAAAGTATTTGATATAAGATATAGATAAGAATTAAACTATGAACTAAATGTAACATAAAAAAATACCATTTATCAATATATAATTTTTTTTAAAACTCTCTCTTTTTTAAAAAAAATTTCACTATTATATTTAATATTTGAAGTTTCCTACCAACAAAGAATTGTTTTTCATATATTATCATAATAGAAAATGATAATTGCAAGCATGTTAAAAGTCCATTATATACAGATGGCAAATAATGTATACATTTTCTATATTGTCATAATATATGACAACCCATTATATTGAAATGGCAAATAACATATACATTAGATATAATCATGATACATTCACTCTAACTACCATGGGATCATTTTCATAATTCAGTGCCAATGAGTACAATAAATGGTAAGCCACTTATGATCTTCTCATTTCGCTTGAAACATGTGAAATAGGTTAAACGTATATAGAAGTTAACATTAAAATGTGAAGATTTCTGTCGCCATCCCTTGGTATAATACAAATCCTGTAAGGCACAGTCGTCATATCTTCTTTGATATATTCCTTTAAAATAAAACACTTTTAAAATAAAACACTTTATCAATGTAAAAATGAAAAGTAAATTTATTCTTTAATCGGATATAAAACAAAATTATTTTGGTGAATGCTCTGATTGTGGGGCGTGCTCTCTCCCATTTGTTTTTTATTTGGATTAAAGAATACAAAAGAAAGAAGATTACAAGTAAACAGTCAGAGTCAATTATTGAGCGGCAGTAGAAAAAATGGCATATTTTGTTGTACAGAAACATGAGATTACTATTGAGCAGTTGTATTTAACAAGGTGAGAGTTAACGCTACATAAAAGACAGCTAATGAAGACACAACAGACAAAAGGAATAATGTGTCTGCTTCACTTTATAAGATTGGCCAATCTATTTAATAAAAGAACCAGTATCTGATAGGATTGATAAGATTTATGAAGTGAAGTCTTAATATATTTATATTAAGAAGAATATAATTACGTGAGCCCCATTTAAATTGCATAAATCTAAACATCACATCTTTACAGTAGAAAACAAGTTTTACAACTCAGGTGGCGAATTTATTAAAATATTATGAGACTTGAAAAATATAGCTCAATTGTGCATCACTTACGATCTTGTTATTTTATTTCAAAGATCTGAAAATGGTGAAACGTATGTAGACTAAACGACATATTCGGAGGACCGTAGAACACATTTCACATTTCTGCCACTTTTTTACAAAGATCACACGTTTTCAAGCATGCGAAAGGTAAAGGTTCGCCGTAGTCCTGCGGCAAGATGGAGTGAAGGGCACGGGGTAGCGATAACTGCGAGCAATTATTTGGCATAGTGTTTCCAACCTGAGGGGTTTGGCATAGTGTTTCCCTTCCACAATTTTGATTTTTAGTTTTTTTTGTAAGTTTTTTATTGAGTCAAGTTGAATAGGGTAAGTCCTTATGACATTGATAGGGAATGCTTTAAGCTATGCTCTGTAATAACAATAGATGACTGTAAGACACATTGTATTTTGTCTCAAATCCAAATTTCAATCTATCATATTCTTCAAATATTGTACACATTATCTTTTGATTAAGAGTAATCAAGGACATTTTTTGTTTGAATTATTTTTGTGCTTGCCAATCATTCAAGGAGTGGTGTAATTGCTTGCATAGAGATACTGGAGGTACTTTTGTTGCAATGTGGATTAATAAGTAATGTGATGGTGTTGTCCTTTTTTTGGTTTCTTGCTGCAAGGTAGTAGGGTTATGAGAAGCCATAATTGGTCTATTGTAGGAGTTTATTTCATTCCTAAATCTTTATGGATTAGGCACTAGTCAAGGAGATTCACAAAGTTTGAAGCTAGGGGAGGATCAAAATCTTTAAATAAAAAACATTTCCCTGCTTTCTTAGTTTAGATTTTCTTTCATGTTTCCTATTTGCCCATTCTAAACTACTAGAAGTCATTGATAACATAGAAGGTTGCATAGACGATTTAGCCCAACAAAGGCTTTCCACCATTGTAGTGTGATGATCTGCTTACATATAGGGATACCCACCTTGGTCCTATAGAGCCTAAAGTCTAGAGGAGAAGTTTCCAATCAATCTCTTATTCGTTGGCCACTAACCCAGGGTCTCTAAGTATAAGGAGTAGCTACCCTTTAGGAGAAACTAGACTATTAGCTGGAAACACCAATAGAAAGCCTAATTATTTTAGTCAAGAATATATGTTTTTTTTTATTTTTTACACTTCCTCATTGTATTTATAACATGTTACTTTGTAGGCTTTATTTCTTATTCTTGAACATTTAATCTCAACATCAATATTTTTCCATGTCATATTATATTAAGATCCTTGTGTTTGGTTATGTGAATGTTTGAAGATCAATATACCTAGTAGATCATATTTAATTTATATTTTATCTACATTTGAATTGAATAAATTTTATCAACTTTTTAAGGCCTTGATATTCAATGTAATCAAAATTTCATTATAGAGGTGCCAAGTAACAAACCAAAGAATAGTTTCAATAAAATCTAGCTATGGCCACATGTCTAGTGTTTTTCACATTTTAAGTTCGGGAGAACTAGTGAACTCAAAATATTAATGCAATGTAGCTTATTATAGGAATTTCATTATCAAATTCTTAGAAGCTTAATGGTCAAGTTGGATCCAACTTATGTTCTCTAACTGGAGTCGTCATATCTAATGTCAAATTTTAAAGTGTGTGTGCTAAGAAATAAATTACACTACTATAATAGTATTAACCTAAACATTGTATACAATCTATTGAATCTAGTTAAGTAAAAATTGTGATTAGAAATAGAAAGAAAATAAAATCAACAAAACATAGAAATATACCACAACCCCAAATATAAGTGGAAAAATATTTTAGAATAGTGCTCCACCAACAAAGAGAGAACCCTATATATATTAATATTCACAAAAAGAATACAATATTCAAAACACTTCTCTCCTCATTTCAATGCTTGTAAGTCGACAACTTCTCATATAAATTAGCATTCTTAACAAAAAAAACTGCCCTAGGACTCCAATTTATGACCAAAGCTAGTAAAATACAGTGTACTAGAACCATGAGCCATGTACTCTATATACAAAATGTATTTCACTATTGTAAAGAATAATTATCAATATAAATTTCCAACAACATAATATTTACTAAAAAATTGCTCAATACAAGTAAAAAAATACTCACATAAAGTAAAAGGAGGATTAGTATTTATTTCGAACATTACCCCTTAAAGGAAAGTTGTGTAGATCTCAAATCAATGATCTTTTAAGAAATAACATATAAATTAACACTTTTAACAAACACATGTACAAGAATAGAAGAGGCAAAGATAAAAGAAAAGATACAATGTTATACATGAGGAAAACACTTATGGGTAGACAACCCATCTCGAAACCACCAAACCAATGTATTATTCTTCAAGAATACACATATTATAATACACTTCTAGGATCATGCCTTAACATTGAGAATACCATTTTTATCTATAGGAAACATCAAATCATGAATTTATAAAGTAAACCCCTTACCCCTTGTTTACAACAAAAATCTGGTAGCTCCAACATATAGTAAAATAAATCTAAGAAACAATAACAAGTTTTCCAACACTATTAGCTGAAACTTTGAGTTAACTGTTGGACATGAAAAGAGACATTATGACATACATGCAAAATTTGGAAGAATATTTCTCAAAACTTCAAGATATTTCTAATGAAATTGAGAATCTAAGTTCATTAGAGATCAAAAATAACACACTAGAGAATAAAATAACAATTGCACATGTCCATAAAGGAGAAATAAAAATATTATACATAATTAAAGATAATTTATTATATTAATTAAAGTGCTATATATTCTTCTTACATGATATGTATTTAATTTAAATATTTTAGGTCCACTTTGTAAATCCATATGTCACCATCTGACATGCACCATAGAATCATATATAATTAGCTACAATATCTTACAATGTCATAATGATTTAATATGCTCATACAAATTATTATACATATCAAAAAAATGCGTACATGTGGAAAAATATCCATGTCGTATGTGGTATTCCTCATTTCTAATATAGAATAAAAATATTAAATAAATGTAATAAAAGTAACTAATCTAGCAATAGGACTCGCAATAGTTATGACATACCTAATAAAAACATTCTTTAGATTGTTTGATAACTTGTAATAGGAGAAGGGAAACTCCAACAAATCTATGAAGCATCAAGGTTAACACCACATTGCAAGTGAATACCATCTTACCAATATCTATCTCATTCTCTATCATACCCAATAATTAAATTTATTAACCTCAAACCAATATGACACATGAAATTTCTCATAGAAACATCAATATATCATGTCTCAAGTTGTTACCAAGAAATAACAAAAGATATTCTCATCCAGAAACAATTTTGGTATACACCACATATGTTTTCCTTGCTAGAACAATGACCACATCTAGTCCATTTTCCTTCTCAAGGTTACCATCTCCCATGGTATAAAAATAACAAAAAATTATACAAAATTTGATCCATCTTAATCATATGGTGTAATTAAATTTATCGACTAACGATACATCTTGTAGACATGCAAAATTAACATTATGCATTCAATCAGGTTCACTCATCAAGATTCCACATTAGGTCTATTCATCAATTAATCAAGTTCACCTTCATTCATTTATCAGATAATCTCATTAATTTAAAATTAGATAAACATTATCATCAACCTTTTAATCAAATAAATCAAACATTCATTTAATTAAATCATAATGCACATTTCATCCTTTTCTGATTTAAATAAATCAAATATTTAAGTCATAAAAGTCAAACTCACCTAATCATCATTAATCTAATCTAACAATGATTAAATGTTAATCCTAACCACTTGGATTCTCTAGATTTTTCCACTTGCGCAAATAAATCAATTTATTGATTTATTAAATCCTCATTTTCCATCAACTTGGCATAAAAAATAGAATATTCCCTCAAATTTGAAAATGATGACAAGTTGACTTGTCCCTCCAACATTGCATTTATTTCTCATTTTTTTGTCCCCCTCTCAAAATTTATTGCACAAAGTTGAATTTTAAACTTCCTCTCATGGGCACATTTCCCAAATCTTGCACAACCTTTAGCCTATCACAACTTGACAAGTGGCCTTCTTTCATTGGTCTACATTTAGTCCCACATTCACCCATTTGGACAATCTCTCATCAAGAAAATGTATAAATAAAGGCCTTAATCTTCATCAATCCATTCACAACTTTTATGCAAAGTTACTCTCTTGGTTTGAGAACTAATTTTGCTCTTCATCTCCATTGCATCTCATCATTTTAGCCTTTTTAGCAAGGATTGGGAAAGGGTCATTTGCACATTTGACACCAATCCACTATGGAATAGGTATTTGTTAATTTTTTTCATGATGCTTTTAGTTTTATTTTGTCATTTGTTGCATTTTGAAGCATTTACAAGGTATTTCATAGGAGTATCTTTGAGGAATTTGTAAGTACTAACCCATGTATGAAGTTTAGTGTTTGCAGATTTTAAGGGTTACTTCAGTTTGGTGCTAGAAGGAGGGAAACTTCTCAAAGTCCTTAAAAGGATGCTATTCAAATTTAAAATTTGCATTGCCATGATAAGCATTGTTTAGTTTCATACTATGGGAGTTAAAGACATTAACAACTTTTGTTATGATTACTATTGTGATTTCATGTTAATCTCTTACAAATACCATTTGATTGTGATCTCATTTAACATCATAACAAAATTACAGTAATAGTAGTTTAAAAAAAAAACTTGTGACTTTTCATGATCCTCTGCATTTGCTTTGTTGTTTCTTGAGTTTTGTCTGACTTTTTTTTAAAGTGTTTATAATTTATTTATCCTTGTATTTTTACTGAGTATTACATTGTTCAATATTTTATCTGACTTTTTCCTGTTGCAAACTTGGGTAGCTAAATTCTATGAACACTTTTGTAATTGATAGACATTTTCTATATTCTCTCAATAAGTTGGTTATTTCTAGTGTTACAACAAACACAATAGTAGTTATAATGAGTGTATTGGTGGCTATCTAGTATGCATATATTGGATATTTGGGTTGGGCCTTTTGCATAGATTTCTTGTATTTTCTGGCAAAGCCCCTCCTCCTGTATTCACAACATTCTTATTATTATTATTGTCTCCTATCATCAATGTGTTTCAGACATGTTTTAAAGTTTAAGACATAACTCTTGACACTCATGCCTCATATCCAAATCTTGTTTTCTGCTCTTAAATAACGATTGATTTTTGTTGGCCTGCTAATAGGAACTTGTGGAGGCAAGTGGTTCAGGAACCAAAAATGTCTACAAGCGGAATTATAAAAATGTCTTTAAATGGCGGCTTAAATTCTCTGGCTGCATATTGAATTGCCAATGTTCAAAGAAATATCATTTTGTGCATATTGTGTAAATTGATTATGTCTTTCTGATTTATTCGATCACTAGCTGGAGACTTTTTGAAACATAAATTTTCCTTTTGATACTACGCGCCTTTTTGAGAACTTGAGCAATGTTGGAAAAGGATGTTAAGTAAGGTTTTACACTTGCCATTTATGATGAAGGCCATTCAAATACCCTTCGAATGCATCCCCACACCTACCATTTGTATTTAAAGTCTTTTTATTTGTGTCGTAGCTCTGTACCTCCAATTACATTTGCTTAAAAGTTTCTACAAACTTTTCAACAGATTTATTTTGTTCTGTGATTAATGTCATACAGAGAGCTATGAAGGATGACAAGAGGAGATTGCTGCCATGTCAAGGATAGTAGGAGAGTGCATATATTGTATGCTATCTACCAACATTTTGTGTTAAACAACTATGGCTACCATCTCTCATAGACCTATCCACTTTATCTCACACATTCTTGAAGCCATTAACAACCAACATCTCCATTTGCAAACATCTTTGAATGCACGGGAGAGGTTGGAAGTTGTCGTTTGCTGTAAGAAGTAATTGTTCATTTATTGTTTATTGTGTTGACAGGTGTTGTGCATGATAGGTGGAGCCTACATCAATCATTACTCAACAGACAAAGACCCTCTTCAATTATTTACACACTGTTAAACTTTACACACTAATAGGGTGGTCTTTTATACTATCCTTACTCTGCAACGTTGTTAGGGTTTTATGCAGTTTGTCATTGATCATTCGCTGGTACTTCACGCGCATTACTCTCTTTTGATTTGGCTACTTTTCTATTTTTCCTATTATCTGAGTACTTCGAAGAGTTCTTGGTTACCATGTAAGTACGTAATTTTCTCCATTATATGATTCCAGCAATGTCACTTTCATACGGTGGTCAACACTCTAAGATTTTGTTGACAATAGGAGCTTTAACCTGATCATATAAGCTTATTTGTTGGGCCTTAGAAAGGAAAATAATTATCACATTAAATGATCAATAGAATAGCTTGGGTGATTAAATGCAACCCTAGTAAATTCAAGCTAAAATGGTTATCTGTTTGGTTGTAATGTGTTCTACTCTATGTTTGCTAAATACAATTCTTCGCAATCAGATTTAGAAAGATTTTATGAGGAACGATTATATATTTTATGTATCTTATGTATAATTGATACTAAATAGGTTCATGTATATATATTTTTTGTTATTGTAATATACCTCATTAAAATGGAATTAATGATAAGAATTAAATTATTTGAGGATTAAGGGATTTTCTCTTATTTGGTCTTAACAAGAATGATAGGATTTAGTGTGATAAGAATGTGTTATTAGCAAGGGAAGTCCTTTTCTTTGAAAATTGCCTACGTTTGAATAAGACTTTCCTTAAATTCATTGGAATCAGGATCCTTATTAATGAGTAATTATGTGAAATCATTTAAGTAACTTGGTCTCACATTGTTGTCTTTTTCATCTTATAGGCACAAGGTACAAATGAAGGAAAGCGAGGAAGGCAAGGAAAGCAAAGGTGAAACGAAGAAAAACAAAAGGAGGAGAATGAAGATGACGTTTGGGGAAGATTAAAGTGTTTTTTAACACTTTAGTGTTTGTTTTAAACACTTTTCATGAAATTGTTTATCTTTTCATTTTAGGTGACTAATTTTCATTTGGGTTTAAAAAGAACACTTTGATTTTTCATTTGCAAAGGGTTAAAATTGAAACTTAGATACCTACTAGATTTCAATTTTGGTTAAAATTGAACAAGCAATCTTCATATTTCCTTTGGTGCTTACAACAAATCAAATCATTGCTTTGAAGGATAAAATGAATGTGTGCCTTTATTTTTTTGTAATTATTTACACAAAGTAATATCATCAAAAGATGTATGCACTTCTCTCACGCCTCATACGATCTTGAGAATCAAAAGGCTTTTGGTGACATTAAGTTGCGTAAATAATTTCCCATACACACTTTGATTTGGGTTTAAAATTTTAGCATCTTGTGCGAGTGTGAGTACAGCATCATCGCGCATATTCTCTTTCTTTGAGTCGTCAAAGATTGATCGAGTTACGAATTTTGTCTTTGCTTGCTTTTGTTTATCCTAGAGGGCACGCCTTGGGGAAAAAGTACTCACCCAAGGGAATGACTCAGCCAGTAACACTCTAAAGCCAAGCATCTTTCCATCCAGGATATAAATGTGGGTATTGGAAGAAACGCCAGTATCATGCGGTTGATTCCGACAAGATGGATCCAAAAGGGGAATCTTGTCGTATGGGTCAATCTCCACAAACAAAAATTCCTTACTAGAATGCATGTGCTAGAATTTTCCAAAATCCTTAATCTATTTGTTAGTGCAAGAACGGTCGTTCTGAAGCTGCCCCACACTTTTACGATCTTTAGTAGAAATTTTAAACATGCCATGGGAGTTTCATGGGTGTTGATGCTTGGCTGCCCTATATAAGTGAGTGTCATGGAGGGGAGCTAGCGGGGTCAAGCATCTAACCATTCACTAAAGATAAGTAGAGCTAGACTTTTCCAAGTGGGAATCCAACAAATATTGTCTTACATATCCATAGGGTTTGTACTTGTTCTTGGTTAGAAAACACAGTGCTTTATTTGAAAACATTTGCAAACAAACATTCAATATGATCCTCAAAATTTCAAACCCTTTAGGAGGAAAATACCATTGAACAAATTCTCGTGTTATTGATTTCCCTTGGGATTACATCCTTAGAGGTTTCTAAGCACTTGAATTTACATCTCAATTTTCCCACTAAAGTTAAACAATAGGTAACCCTTGCCTTAAATTCATCAAAGTTTCACATAATATACCTTGTGAAATTAGATGAAGTTGAGACATTGGACATTCAGTTTGAAAGCTAATCAAGAGTGTGTTTGTGGTAAAAATATATCCATTAAGCAAAGATTAAAAACAACTGGACCCCACACATTTGTCTCCAATGATTTCACAGAAAATCAACATCAAGAAACCAAAGGTGAAAGCCCTTAGTCTGATAGAAAGTCAAGAACATCTCTCTATGTTATACGAAGTCAAACAAAGACAGCTTTTCAACTTTTACAAGAAGGCTTCAAGAAACAATCCTAGTTTGTATTCATTCTATTACTGCCAAAACCTAAATATTTTCAGAGAGATTGAACATCTTGTTTAGAGAAAAGCTTGTTCTTCAATACCTAGGTCTAGCCAAACAAAGTGTATTTTTGTAGGTTCATCTTAGGATCAAATCAAATCAATATTCTTTTCATCCATCCTTCGAAACAACAAAACAAACATCATCTCACAAACACCTTTTGGAAAATATTGAAATCATCCTTAATACTAGGATTTTTGGCAAAAATAAAAAATCATCAAAATCATTGAGACTAAATCCTTGAAAACATTATCAAAAATCACCTTGTTTATCTTAGTATATGTATATGAATCCTTTGTCATATGCTTAGTGAAACTATCATCTTGTTTGGATAGGTGTGGATAGATGCATCCTTCTTCCTGCATATATTCAAATTATCATCCTTTGATAAAGTCTATCCCTTAGATAATCATCCAAACATCTTAGGGTTTATTTGTTCAAAAATCAAAATCAAAATCAATCAAGGACAAATCCAAAAATCAAAATCTAAAACATATCCAAAAGCCCCAAAAGCCTAGTATCTCCTTCAAGATTTACCAAAAGATCATAACATCCGCATCATTCATCTTTTACATCATCATCATATCACCTTTCGATCCTCAAAGACATCCTAAAAAATTTCACTTTGGGGAATAAAATAAAGAACAATCCAAAGAAATCAAGAGACTCATCTCCCATTCTTAAAAATTGATCCTTGTTTTATGGTTCAAACTAGATCTCAATACAAGAAGAGCATGGAAGCCAACAAAGAAACACCCACTTCAAGTGATCTTAGTCAAACCACTCCTGAAATGAATCCTATTGGGTCTAGAAATCTCACAGTTAACCTTCCAACATCATCACAAAATCCGCAAGAGGAAAACCAAGGAGAGGATCTTACCTTTGGAATGTCTCATGAAGAAATAACTGAAATGCTCCAAAATCCATAGAACCATAAAATCATCAACATCATGATGAGACTTAACCCTTCGTTATACATGCTTGAACTAGCAAAACAAGGGGCCAAGTTACCTTCAGATTTTAACGTGAGTACCATAGTGGAGACATCATTTCCTGCAATCTCATCCACCATTCCCATTTCATCTACACCTCCATCCTAAAACATCACACAAAACATTCCACAAATCATGACATCTTTTGCTCCAACTCAACCCAACATTAACAATGGAAATGCATTCCTCAATGCTCTTCAATCACATCCCCTTGTTAATAATCAAAAATTGGATGCAAACACCACCTTGGAACAAAAAAAACCTCAAAACCCACTACACAAAAATGTTCCTCTCACCTTCCATCATGATCCATCACCATCATTTTTTCATGCAACACCACAAACACCTCTTCTCACAAATCCATAAGAAGAGGGAGGCATGTTCGGAATAGGGAGCATTATCGAGACCACAACATTTTCACAAGGACTCATACCCCTTACATTTCCACCTCTCCCACCATCACCATTGTCATCTACGCCACTCCTTGGTTTAGGGCTTCCCCCTTTACCAAGTATCGATCAAAACAACATCCCAACCATCAATAAAAACATTATACCAAATGCTCAAATCTTATTATTGAAATCACAACAACAAATGACAAACACACAAGCAATGGAAACATCATCGAACATCCCCATAACATTGCAAAGCATGGTCTCTCAAGGGCCAATAACATCAATGACACCACTCATCACTCAAACCACTACACCAAAAACACCATCCACCAATCAAATAATCAACACAACATCACCATTCAACACTACCACAAATGCTGTTCTGAATCCACCACCACCCCCACCACCACCAACTTTCACCACATCAAGTCAATATAATGCAACATTGTAAGCCACTTTTCAAAGAGGATACCAACAAGTGTAGAAACAAAAAGCCAAATACCTAGCTACTCAATAAGCTCGTCAAGCTACATAAGCCGCCAAAGTAGCCCAAGCAATACAAGTCGCACTACAAGTGCAACAAGCCCAAGATTTATTGCAACAACAACAACAAAAAGATGCTCAAACCGCTCAAGCATTACAAGCACACAAGACTACTCAAGAAAAAGCTCTATTGCAACAACAAGCAACACAAGCACAAGTCAAACAAGCACAAGGGCAAGCACAATCTCAATATCAGGAACAACAAGTGCAAGCACAATCAGCGCAATTGTAAGCATATCAACAAGCATTAAAGCAATATCAACAACAACAAAAATCAGCAAAATTGGTAGCCCAACAACAAGGGTTGTTACAACAACAACAAGCACAAAAACAAGTGTTGTTAGAACAACAACAAGCACAAATCTTAGTGCAACAACAACAAGATCAACAACAAGCATTGTTCATACAAAAGTAGGTAAGCCTACCTCACTTGGTAGAACATACAGATTCCATCAAACAACACACCGACCAACCAACCAACCCAACCCATAATTCAAACACCCCAAAACACTCTCATCCCACCCCCTGATCCGAAAAATGATGTGATGGCACAACTCAGGCTACTTTCACAACAAGTGCTCGATATGCAATCCAGGCGAACAATGAAAACACCAATCAACTTGTGTCCCTACCCATTTGATAGGAGCCTAGAGATGAAACCATTCCCCAAGGAATTTGAAATCCCCAAATTTGACAAATATTGAGGGACAGGAAACCCTGAAGATCACATTAGGGAATTCTAGGTTCATTGCATGGAAGTCACATATGAGGATACTTATCTAATGTGGCTATTCACTAGGAGTTTGGCAAGCCCCGCTATAGAATGGTTCTCTCACTTACCTTCAGGCATTAGAACATTCCAAGAAATTAGGGATGCATTCATTAAGAACTACGCATGTAACATTGCAATGGATGTTAGTCTCGAAGAACTATTGGCTCTAAAACAAGGAAAGAATGAATCTTTCACTTCATTCCTTCAACGATGGTGATCCAAGGCCAATCAGAGCAATTGGACCATGCCAGAAGAACAAAAAATTTGCACCATCATTTCCAACCTTGAAGGTCACTTGGAATTTCATCTCAAGGTTCATGGAATCACCACATATGAGCAATTGATCTCCAAAACACTCCGCATCAAAAGAGCCCTTGTGACCCAACCTGCGGAATCAACATCACACCGTGAACAAAAAAACAATCGCCCATCATCCAATTACAATGATAAACCTCACACATGGGCAAGGAACAAAAAAAATACTAATGATGGCATCATCGATGCCAAGGTGGTCATTAGTGGTCCACACCAACATACACCCACACCATAGATCCAAACACAACACCAAATAAATTAACACACGACATACCATCCAAACAACAATCCAACAATAAATAATCTCAATGATCAAAGAGGACCACCCCAATGCAAGAATTATCCCAAGTGAAAGTACACTACTTTGGGGGAACCATTGGAAGTCATCATGAAAAAGTTGATAGACGAAAAACTCATTGAGGCTCCTACCTTTGAAAATTACCAAGAACCCGATGTCAAACCTCGTTGGTATAATGAGAATCAACTTTGTGAATTTTAGAAAATCAAAGGCCACACCACAAATAGTTGCATGAGACTCAAAAACATCATCCAAGATCTCATCGATAAAAAAATCATAAATGTGGAACAACCTATGGGAAATCAAGATCTTAAAATATACACGAATCTGATGCCCAATCATGGCAACAAAGGGAAAAAAATGATAAAGGGAAGGGCAGTGTAAATCATGTTTATGAATCAGTCATTGCCTTCCTAAATGAAGATTGCATGGTCATCACCATCAAGGGCACCCAGGTCGAAGATTGTGGAGTCACCACAAGAAGCGGAGCAATTCCAAGCTATGGTCAAAAATATCATTACACCTAATCTTCTTACATTCTCTAACCAATATTTCCTCGCCCAACCATCTCACAATCGTGCACTTCACTTGCAAGCCATAATATATAAGAGAAAAATAAAAAGGGTCTTGGTGGATGGAGGTGCAGGCTTGAACATATGTTCCCTAAGCCTCATCAAGCAGTTGAAAATATCAGAAGATTCCATTGACAAAGGGAAGGGCATCACGATAAGAGTATATGATGACCAAGAAAGAGTGTCTCAAGGCACAATTAAACTCCCTATTCAAGTAGGGCCCACCATCATGGAAATTACTTGCCAAGTATTGGACCTTGACATACCATATAATATCCTCCTAGGACGTTCATGGATCCATGCGGTGAAAGCCATAGTATCAACTTTTCACCAATGTGTGAAATTCACATATAATGGAAAAGAGGTTACCATCCATATAGATCCTGAACCTTTTTCGTATTGCAAAAATCTTGAGGCAAAGAATTACAAAATTCCCCAAGTGCTAAAAAATGATGAGGGCCCATCCACACAATACATCGATCCTGCCACCCTCATATCCACTTCTGTGACAAAGACACCTACCACTCCTGCCATTCCTACCATCTCTGACATCAAGCTCATCATCCAGGATGACGGTTGTGGAAGCTACAAGCTCCCTAACAATGATTTTGTGGTAGGAGAGTTACCATTATCTCCTAGATCATAGGGTCATCCACAAGAGAATCATGCTTCCACATCACAAACATCTCCTGAGGACTATCCCGAATTCACAAGCTGGGGAGACCTTGGCCAAGAGGTTATTGAGGAAGACCCATCACACATGCTCTATCAAGATGAAAGACCAGTACCAGATTTACCAATGGACAACAGAAGCAAGGGTCTACAAATGATGCTTGCAATGGGCTACAACAAAAACCAAAGACTCAGAAAAAATGACAATGGGCTCATAATACCTATCATGCGAGAGACGTGACCAATAACAAATATTGGCCTTGGATGTACCCCTCTGAGTGTAACCATACATGGCCGAAGTCCTCTGGTTAGAATGGTTAATATTTCTCCTCAGCCAATAGTAGCAGAAGTACACTCATTAACATCCATATGTAGCGACATACATAGCTTTATAGCTGAGGCCTATATTAGTAGCGATGACGAGGAACCCATATCCAATCTACCTAAGTTATTTGAGGATACCGCCCTTTACATGATTAGTACCTTATCTTTCAAATCTGATCATCAAAATCATGAGATCCTCCTAGTCTATCCCCAAACTGATCGACTATGACCAACGAGCACCACCAATTCTTAATACATTCAAAAATGATGAGGCACTCTCATAATTCATGGGATTGAGGGATAACATTCTAGATGGGGATCACAAATTAGGGTTTATAATGGAGTTGGACATACATGCCTACTATGGGGAAATGATTGAATCCTTCAGTAGAAAAAGTGAGAAACTAAGAATCATATCCAAGTCCTTGAGTGAAAACCACACCATGGCACACGCAAACAAGAAAAAAGTAAAAATAAAGGACGTATCCAATGGTGAAAACCTCTCTTAGGCACCTGAGGATGAAGGATTCAATCTTCCTTTAAAAGCCACTCATCATGAAGAGTCAGTAGTCTTGGCTAAAAAATGCAATCCACTCAACTTAGGAACAGAGGAGACCACGCATATCACATTTTATTCCAAATCACTATTATCAGAAGAGCAAGAACTCCTAGCAACATTCCTAAGAGAAAGAAAAATAAACTTCGCATGGAGTTATGTTGATATGCTAGGGCTTGATCTAAAGACTGTGGTCCACCACTTAGCAGTGTATCCAGAAGCAAAACCTGTCAGTCAAAAGCTTCAAAAAATGCATCCTCAAATCACTTTGTTAGTCAAAATGGAGCTAAAAAAGCTATTAGATGTAGGATTCATACGACCAATAGACTATCTAGAATGGGTATCAAACTTGGTACTTGTTTCAAAGCCTGACGAAGCCATTAGAATCTGTACAAACTTTAGAGATTTGAACAAAGCATGTCTGAAAGATGACTTCCCGCTTCCCAACATCGACATGATAGTAGATATGACAGTAGGACATGAGATGCTATCACTAATGGACGAATTTTTAGGATACAATAAAATCATGATAGCAAAAGAGGATCGACACAAGACAAATTTCACTTGTCCATGGGGGACATACTATTGGAACATGATGCAATTCGGCCTAAAGAATGCAGGAGCAACATTTTAAAGGGCCATGACATTGATCTTCCATGACATGATTCATAAAACGGTCAAAGACTATGTCAACGACATTCTAGCTAAGTCAAGAAAAAGAAAAGATCATATAGCAATCCTAAGTGCTATCTTTGATAGACTGGAGGAATAGAAAGTCAGACTAAACCCTAAGAAGTGCATCTTCAACGTACAATTAGGTAAATTGTTAGGATACATAGTGTTTATGAGGTGTATCGAGGTGGATCTAGCAAAAGTAAAAGAAATCCTCGAGATGGAAGCACCAAAGACAAGTAGAATCCATATTCTCACCTACTCCACAAGGGGGTAGCATATTAATGGGATAAAAAAATGCGAAGAGGCATTCAAAAAAATCAAATATCTACTGACACTACCAGTCTTAATGCCACCCATCCCAAAGAAGCCATTTATCTTATATGTGTTAGCAATAGCAGCAGCCCTTGGAGCTCTCTTGGCTCAGCATGATGAAAATAGAATAGAGAGGGCTATCTACTATCTCAGTAGGACAATGGTCGGTCATTAACTAAACTACTCATTCATAGAGAAAGCATGCCTTGCAATATTGTTTGCATCACAAAAATTTAGACATTACATGTTGGCACACAAGATCAAGCTCATCGCCAAAATTGACCCCCTCAAGTATCTACTATCAAAGGAAATTCTAACTAGCAGAATAGAAAAATGGGTAATGATATTATCAGAATATGACATCGAGTATGTGGAGAGGAAAGGAATCAAGGGTCAGGTTATCGCAGACCAACTGGCAGAAGCACCTATCTATTTTGAGAATCCTCTCGTCTCAGAGTTTCTAGATGAATTTATTTTTAACCTCAACATAGTTGACCACTGGAAATTATACTTCGATGGTTCATACACACAACACAGATCAGGAGCTGGTGTCTTCTTCATCACTTTACAAGGAGATTGCATACCAAGGTCATACAAACTAGCATTTTCTTGCGCAAACAACATCGTAGAATATGAGGCTTTGACTATAGGTCTCAGAATAGTAGTTTAATGGAGCATCATGGCCCTCAAAGTGTATGGAGACTCTCAGTTGATCATAAATCAAGTCAATAATGAATATCATACCAAGGATGATAAACTCACTCCATACAAGAAATTGGTGGAGACTCTCAAAGAATATTTCATTGAAATAACATTTGAGAAAATTCCTAGAACTAACAACAAAGTAGTAGATGCCATGGAAACAATGGGATCCTTACTAAATATCCCCAACAACATTCCAAAATATGAATTCTTGATTGAGCAGCTTCT
>VDFB02000015.1:224766929-224954096 GCA_007258455.2 Sequoia sempervirens | reverse complement strand
CCCATTACAGAGCCTTTCAACACATCCAACAATCACCAATGCTTGTTTTGTACCAAACTGCAAACATTATTAAGTTTTCTACACTTTTAAAGGTCCAAATTAGCCTACTTTTACAAAGGGACCACCTTCAAAATGTGTCCAAATCTCTCAAAACCTTGGGGAAGCACGTTATATCTATCAAAACTTCAAATTATAGCATTAGATTGTAGAGATTCAATCATTTACCACCCAAACCATAAAACCCTCTCCCTAGGCTTAGAAATCGTATGTTTTATTGAAAGTAGCACTTGTGAAACACTCCAAAACTTAAAAACTATTGAAACAAGCCTAATATACCTTGTTCATGCTAAATCTAATGTAAAATAATGCTACCCAAATCAGAAACTCAATTTCAATCACAAAAAACTCAATTTTGTTGAGGAAAACTCAACATTTCCTCATTTGGTTTGACGCCCAATCGAAGATCATCCTCCATTCAAGTTTATCATGGCCTTTTATAATGTTTCCCTCTTAAAAAAAACCACTTCAACTTTGAAAACTAAAATTTGAAAGTGGTGACCATTGGTCTCCCTCTTTAATAGACTTTTAGAACCCTTCACTACTAGTTAATTTGACTTCACTTAGCACTTTTTGCATAGGTAAAATTATTCATCATGCTGAAGAAACAAACTGTTAAAAGGAAAAAAAATAGATGATCAAATCCAAGCCTTTAGAGATAAAGAGAAAAAACATATGAGGGTATATCGTGAAAAGAAAAAATTGGGAACAATTGACAAAAACAAGCCAGTTGAAGAGGAACCTCAATCGTCAAAAAGAGAAAAGAAATTGACAACATAAAGGGAATGAATGCGAAAGAGTCATGCAATGGGAGATGAAAATACCATAGTTGGAGACACACCTTCTACCACAAGTGAATACGAAGGGACACCATTAAGCACAAGTGAATATAGAGGGATACCATCTACCACAAGTGAGTATGGTTGGACACTATCCACCACATCTAAAGTTGAGAGTACATCATCACTTGGATTTGACAAACAAGATGTGGCATCATCCCCATGTGAACCTCAAGGTATGTATTCTATTCCATCCTTGGTCGAAGGTACGCAATCTAGCCCACCTCAATTAAATATTGATGAAATTGCTAATGTTGAGATGTATGGACCTAAGAGAACACCACCTAAAATTTTGCATAGAAAGCCAAAGTATTTTATTAATATTGATGAGGATATTTTGCAGCACATGGAAGGTAAGATTCCAGATTGCACTTGTAGAAGATATGCTGATAAGATTTGGAAAATTTTCTTTGAAAGGCTAAATGAGAGTGGAAGATGCCAACTATTTGTTCAAATGATACAGGGTTTAATGTATAGAAACATCATGAAGACTCTTGGGTTGAGAACATTGAATGCATCAAGTGAAAACACTAATGTGAAGAATCTAATGGATGCTTATGAGAGTGTGGGTAAGTCCTCATGCTCAAAGGATAGTAATGTCACCCAATGTGTCATTACATCAACTTTGGTAAGCTATAACACAAAGAGATCTCATCTCATTAAAAAGACAAGTGGACAAATGGGAATTAGTAGAAAAACTTTATCAAAAGTCGTTCAAAGGCGGCAAAGAATTGAGAGCACGGATTCAAATGAATTATGGGAATTCTCGAGAAGACTGCCACATAAGGATAGAATTTTTTTTGAAGCATTGAGAAAACTAATTGAAGATTATTGGAAGAATAATACAAGGCCATCTCTAAATCAAGGAGATGTTGTAAGAAGGAGAATCAGTAGTAAGAACCGTGAGCTACATCGAAAGCATTTTTTGGATATAACTCAAACCCAATTTTTTCATAAATTTCAAAATGCTTATCCTCAAATTATTATTTCTCAAATGTCAAGATAAATCACACACACACTACTTTTTTGTATAGAATACATATTGAATTCGCTAACCATTTTGATGTTTATCATTCTATATGTTTAGATTTGCATACTAATTACTTTTTGCAGGATTGTGGCAAAGAAGCCCCACAAAAATATTCAAGAGAGTTGTTATAAAAAAAATTATGTCAAATAGAGGATGGCCAAATATTCTTTAGGACAACATTCTTTGATGGTTTGTGCAAGCATTGTGGTGGCTTGCAAGGAATGCCAGTATGTCAACATATGGAAAGCACAGATGAGGTGGGGCATAAACTAGTAAATTTCATGAAGTATAAAATAGTGGCATATGCTGCAAAAGATGGGTCTCAAGAAAAAAGGTGTGATTCTGTTATTGAGAAGATTCTAGTGTATCAATTTATGTCCATGTTTCTTGATAATCTAGTGTATGAGTATGCAAGGAATACCCATAAAGATTGATGGTTGGACACACAATTCAAGCTATGCAAGGACACCTTTCCAATTGGTAGCATAGTATTAGTGGTTAACTTTGTAGAGAACTACACTCTACAGCCACAGTGTGAGGTGCAATCATATTATTACAACTCCACATAGGTTTTGATATTTGTGCACATAGCATTCGTTCATGTAGCTGATAGTACAGAGGACCAAAGGAAGGTATTAAGGGAGTATCCCTTTTATATTACTGATGATTGCACACATTCTCTAGAGTTCATGCAAGGTTGCTTCCAGATGTTCTATAGTGATTTGACTTGGAGGGGCATAGCATACAATCAACATATAATATGGTCAGATAACTGTACAAGACAGTTCAAGAATGTGCACATGTCTTATTGGTTGTGCAGGATGCATCTCACTACAGGTGTTCAACATATGTGGAACTTTTGTGAGGCTGGTCATGGAAAGGGGGAGCATGATGGTGCAAGAGCATGTGTGAAAAGAGCATTAGCACGAGAAGAGTTAAAGTATAAAGATAGTGCAAATTTGATAGATGCAAGTTCAATCATCGAGTGGTGTAATGCTTCGATGGGTCTAGGTAATGAAGGTACATCTTCAGTTCATAAATTTTTTTGGTTGATGGATGATACTAACATTTCACCATATGAGTATTGTTGTACACTAATAGGATCGAGTGAGTTACACTCTTTGCTTAGCTCAAATACAGGTTCAAGGAGTATTGATACATGCAAGATGGCATGCTTTTGTTCTTCATGTACAATGCAAGCTTGGAATGATTGTGAGTCAAGGGAGTGGGTTGACAAATGGTTGACAAGTTATCTTACCTCAATTCACACATATCGCCCTCTGACGGCATTGGAACTAACACATATGGAATCATCGGTTGAGTTTGACCACGTATCAAATCTAGTTCAACTAGGTAATATATCTACTTGCTTAGTTTTTCAAATTCCATATTATTATCTTATTTGTACTATATTCGTAATGTTGACTAATTTCGAGTGATTTTATGCACATATCAATGTAGGGCATGTTTATGTAGTTATTGCAGATGAAGAAAATGAAGAGGGAACAAACTATTACTTATGGAAATCATTTTGCTAAGGCCCAAAATAAATTGGAAGCCCCAATTATAGATGGAAAAAACATCGAATACCCTATAGGCTCAGTTGTTGTTACTGGAATGTGGCTTAGAAGGTACCCACATAAGATTGTTAAACATTGGTTGTTTGAGGACTTTGACATGCATCATAAGATTCTTCATTACTTGAACCTTGTTGTGGCATCTAATGTTCATTTGAGCAAATATGGGGGTAGACCTTTGAACAAGACCTTGTGGAAGGTCTATGAGTCTGACCATGAGGAAATACTTCACACAATAAAGAGTAGAGTAGATCCAGATGGTTCTTTGGATTAATTTGTAAGTATATGCACAATGGTTCTTATTAATTTATACTTGTATCCACATTAATTTGTTTGATGCCAATGCTATCATGTCTTATTTTACTTTGCATATCTGTAAGTAACCTGGTAAACATTGAATGGTGTCCCCTTGCAAAAAATGTAGATTTATGAGGAATCCAAGATAATCTCAGGCATAAAAGTAATGCAACATCCCTATTCTAATTATGAAGCCAAATCTTAATTATGATTTTCAGTGATTACAAAAGTGTGTGCGAAGCTTGATGAGGGAATTTCAAGTTATTCATTTGAAGTTAACCTTATTGTGAGCACCAATGATGTAGAAATTATAGGAGCATCTCAAATTTCAAGATATTCTAGATTCATGAGAGGTGTTGTGTGCAATAGGTATCTTGGAACTCACAGTGAAGATGTATGAGTAGGAATGACTAAGTTGAGAGACTGGCATGCCTATCTGTAAGTCCCTTCAATCTATTTTCATCTGATTTCCATTTTGGACATGAGCTGCTTCTTTTTATTCTTTTACTTTTCCCATCTATAACTAAACTAGTAAAAATTTATTGGTCTCTCCTTGCAAAAAATGCTGATTTTGGAGCCATCAAAGAGAATCTCAGCCAAAAAAGTAATGCAACATCCTTATTTTAATGATCTTGACAAATCTCAATTTTGATTTCAAGACATTATAAAAGAGTGTGTGAAGATTTGTGAGGGAATCACAAGTTTATCATTTGAAATTAAATTCTAAATGAGAACCTATGATGTAGACATTATAAGAGAATCTCAATGTATGAGTGACATTGTAAAATATCTATGAGAATAGAGTACCTAAGGCATTGTAATGATATTTAATTGTAATGACATTTACTGAAATAATGAAATTTGGTGTAGGGGCACCAAGGTTATTGAGATAATTCGGTTCATGAAAATATTTTATGTTAGTTTTGTGTTATGAGTTTTGTTAATTGAATAAGGTCATAACACATCTACAATTGATTTATAATGTAATAAGTCATGTTAGTTACAAAAAGAACAGTTAGGAGTAATTGGAAAGATGTAGAATCATTTGTAAAGGCTATTTAAAGCCTCTTGAAGGCTATTTAAGTCAATATTTGATTTTGTAGCCTTTTGAAGGAAATTCGTTGAATATGGTTGTAAATGTACTATTTGTGATATTGAGATTGTTAACCTTCAGAGAGTAGTAGTATTTATGTTGATGAAATTTCCTTTAGATGCAAGGATACAAAGCACATCAACCATATGATTAAATCCCAGAGATGATCTATAGCAATGAAATCTCACATTCTCAACCTAAAACAACATCACCAACCCTATAAACGCATTACTATTATTAAAAGAGTTAAGGAAACTTGAAAAAAAAACATTGTAAACCTTTCCTCTGAGTCACAATTCACCACAGTACGAGGAAGGGCTCCATCACAAAAATTAAAGTAAACTCAAACCCTACTAGTCTGTACAGGCTAAATAAAGAAAAATGGTTTTTCCTTTCACTAAAACAACCAAAGGTGTATCCAAATAGATTTAAATCTAGGTTAAGACCTTCCACCACAATGTTTCATGAATTTCTTTTCATAAGAGGCCTATACTAGGCCGTACACAGAGAAAAGAAACCGAAAACTCAAAAAAATGTTGAAACTGTGAAGAGCACCAATCTTCAAAAAAACTATTGATTGAACCCCCATTCAGGCTTGAATGATGTTTTTAATACATTTCAAATGAGAATAAATGCCCATAACTACCTTTGAACCACCAAACCCTTATTAAGCCTACAAATACTAGTATTTATTATTCAAGAATGGTTTTACTTACTAAGCTTTATCATGCAAATTTAATATTCTAAAGGCCTAGGACCACTTAGACACCCTTATAACATGACTTTTAGACTCTTTCTCTACACTACCACCTAATTTTTACATTATTTTCCTTTATGGAAATATCAACAATTATTTAATTCAAGAGTGCTTTTGCACATTTGTCCACCCTAACCTACTAATTCCCAAAGTACATAAAAGATTAGTCTATTAGACCTTATTCAAGGAAAAAATACCTCAACATACTAAAATTTACCAAATGTCCTCCCAATTTACCATCAAACAATCACAAATTGAGGGTGAGGTGTGGGTGCTCCTACACCATTCAGTTTTCAAAACACAAAGTCAATTAGGTTGGCAGATGTCTAGATCGGGCTAGCATTTGGTGGAAGAGGAAGAAAGATGATTGGAACTCTAGAGGCCCACCATACTAGATTTTTGTATTGAAACATGAGAGTAGAAGAGAGATTTGATATCATGTATCAAAATATTAAGCATGCATTATTCCAACCAATGAAGAAGGAGATAATTACTTTGCTTCATTTTCATTTGCATAAACATATCAAGGCATGGGAACCAAGAAGACCGAGGATGTCCAATTTTATGTGGAGGTAATGGATGTGGTCCAAACTTTAGGAGGGTCAAGAAGGTCAATGTATGATCTTGATGAAATTGAGGAAGAACAACAAGAGAGGGATAAGAAAAATAAAATCAATATAGAGTTTCAAGGTTTTGTCAAGTGAGTAAGACAGCTATGGGAGCAGCCTCATCTAAAAGATTTTGAACTATACTTTGATATTCCATCACCATGAGACCTCATTTCTTTGAGGCATTTTTTCAAAGATTTCACTGCCTGATCTATGATATTGCTTACTATTATGGTTTTGATAGATTTTTTCCAAGCATCCATAGCTTGTTCGAAAGCGCTTGTTTTAGGATTTCAGCCACAGCAACAAGGCAGTGAACTATTTGACAAAATTATTTGATAGACACGTATCAAAAATGTGGTAGTATAGACAAGGCAGTGAATTGTTTGAAAAAATGCCTCAATGAAATGTGGTCTCATAGAATGCCATGACAAGAAAATGCAATTGCGAGCTACTCCTAGTTATTAGTTATACAATGTGAATTAATTGGATAACTGCTTAGATTGACTTTGTAAAAACTATATTGTAATTGAAAATTTTTCATCTATCAGCATCTAGTTTTTAGTTATGCAATCTGAAGCAATTCTTTGATTTTGAAATATGTGCAATGCAATGTAATCAATGATATGAATATAAACTACAAAAATTTATTTTTTACAATTTATTAGTTAAAATCTTTATTTTATTTCTCTCTATATCTCTATGCTATGGAAATGCCTTTAATTTTTTTTTTTTTAAGTTTTTATCTCTTGTTCTACTTTTTTTTACCTTTTTTTTAAGTCTGAATTTTTTCCAATTTTTTGTAGACTTGTTCCCAATTTTTTCAAAAAATCTTATACTTTTGGTTTGCTGATTTTTTCCCTAAAATATTTTTCCTGCTATGGTATAAACACATATCTTTTTGTAGTATCAAGGATACTTTTTGAAACTTCCATGCATTGCTAATCTAAAAGGAAAAGTCTTTTTTCCTAATCTGTATGTAGCAATGCTTTTGACATTCTCAAAAAGAGCAAATATGGACACCATCGATAATAAATATTTGTATTAACCAAATAGCTATGTACACATACATCAATATATGTTGATATAAGTATAAAATATAGTTACAAAAATAGCCATATAGTATTATGAGAATGCCATATAGTATTATGAGAATGCCATATAGGCATACAATGTAAAATATATCCAATACAAGATATGTACAAAATTTCCATGTCTAGGCATACAAAAAAGGGATTTGGAATCAAAATTCATTTCTCTCCATGCTCTGGAAATAAATTATTTCCCTTTTTTTTGTGATCCAATGGTGATAATTCCATCACTCATTTTTATTTTGCTCGAGAAATGCTCCTACTACTCCTACAATTTAGCTCCTAGTGAAGTTCTAGCTGTTACAATAAGAAGTAAAGACATTAATATATATAGAAATTACATTATAAGAAATGATATATTTAAAAAAAATCACTTACAACCATCTCATGATCACTCTCCACGATGGAAATATTTTCATGTCGATGCTCGGATGTGCTCGAGCCCTATATAAACCATCCAAATAGGAATTAAACTACCAATCAATAATGGTTTGATTTTTCACTAGAACTAACATCTATAACAATGAATGTAAATTGAAATTTAGTAATTTTCCTCATACCTCCTCTATTAGAGCCATGGAGTATTGTATAGTGGATGAAACACCAATATCCATTGCCCTTGTAATATTTGGAGGTGTTTCCACAACCAACATCTGAAAATAAAACAACAAATTATTCAATCACAAAAAAGTTACAATAGCAATCCACGTCATGACTTATAATGTATGAGATCTAATGAAATTTGTTTTGAGTACAAGTATTAAACTATATATGTATAGTAGGCCTTCGCATTTTGATAGGAAGACCAAGCATGATGGGGAGAAGAATAGATACTCCATTGTTAAGGATGGGAAGACTTACAACCTTTCACCTCTCCTAGAAGAAGACAAGGAAAAGTAGGAAGGGGCTATTTTTTGATGGTTGGTGAGAAGGAGTTCATGAAGACCTTGAAGGAAGGAGGAGGAAGAGGATTCTTCTTGATTATGAAGCCAAAAAGTGGAGTAGATCTTCCCACAAAAAAGGAAGATGCACCAAAGGAAGTCCAAGAGTTGTTGGAAAGGTACAAGGACATAACGGTGAATGAATTACCTAGTTCCCTACCTCCCATTAGGGATATAAGCCACCATATTGATCTGATTCCAGGGGCTACATTACCCAATAAGGCTGCATACAAGATGATACCTACTCAAAATGAGGAGATTGCAAGACAAGTGCAAGATTTGATGGATAAAGGGCTAGTGAGGAAGAGTTTGAGCCCATGTGTTGTTCCTAATGTCCTAGCACCAAGGAAGGATGGGAATTGGAGGCTTTGCACTAGTTCAAGAGCCATTAATAGGATCACAATCAGATATAGGTTCCTGATGCCAAGAATGGAGGACCTCATGGATTGTCTATCAGGAGCATCTTACTTTTCCAAGACTCATCTAAAGAGCAGGTACCATCAAATAAGGATCAAAGAGGGGGGTGAATGGAAGAAAAAATTTAAGACTAATGAAGGGCTCTATGAGTGGTTGGTGATTCCCTTTGGGTTATCAAAAGCCCCTAGTACATTTATGTGCCTTATGAATGAGGTATTGAGATGTTTCATTGGAAAGTTTTTTGTAGTTTATTTAGATGGAATCCTTATGTTTAGAAGGTCTAAAGAAGAACATTTGAAGCACCTTGACATGGTACTAAGGAGGTTACAAGAGGAGAAGTTTCTGATCAACATGGAAAAGTGTGAATTCATCAAGGAAGAACTAGTCTACCTTGGTTTTTTCATCTCCAAGGGAAGTTTGAAGATGGATCTTTCAAAGGTGGATGATATTATTACTTGGACAACACCAAAATCCATGGGAAATGTGAGAAGCTTCCATGGACTTGCAAGATTTAATAGAAAGTTCATTAAGAACATTAGCCAAATTTGTGCACCAATCTTGGACACCATCAAAGGAGGTAATAAAGGTAAGTCTTCTTGGACCAATGAGGCTGATAAAGTGTTTGAATATCTGAAAATGAGAGTAGCACAATAGCCTATACTTGTGCTCCCTAATTTTGATAATTTTTTTACCATTGAGTGTGATGCTAGCAATCAGGCTATAGGGGTTGTTTTGAGCCAAGCAGGAAAAACGGTTTCATTTTATAGTGAGATGCTAAATGAAGCAAAGAGGAATAATTCTTCATATGATTTGGAATTGTATGCTATGGTCCAAGCCCTGAAAAAGTGGAGGCACTACTTGTTACCTAAATAATTTATTGTTTATACTGATAATCATGCCTTGAGGTTTTTGAATGCACAGGACAAACTCAGTCATAGGTACATGAAGTGGGTAGAGTCTTTGCAAGCCTATATTTTCACAATAAAGGATAAGAAGGGAGAAGAAAATAAGGTGGTAAATTCTCTCAGTAGAAGGGCACTTGTAGTGCAAGAGACCCAACTCCAAAGCATGGGGGTCGAAGCATTGAAGGATATGTATCATGAGGATTCAGATTTCAAGGAGGTATACAATGTTTGTGAGCAACATTTGAATTCTTTTCATGGTGAATTCTCTGAATTTTTATTGTAAAATGGTTTTATCTTCAAAGGAAGCTAATTGTGCATGCATAAATGCTGAATGAGGGAGAATATCATAAATGAGAAATATAGTGGGAGTATTGGAGGTCACTTTGGCCTTGACAAGACCTTGGAATAAGTTAGGAGATTTTACTATTGGCCAAAGTTGCAGGTGGAAGGCTACACAATATGTGAAAGGGCAAAGGGAACTTCATCAAATGCAAGACTCTATCGGCCACTGCCCATTCCCAATAGGCCTTGGGAGTGTGTAAGTATGGACTTTGTCTTGGGGTTGCCTAGAACCCAAAGAGGTTTTGATAGTATCTTTGTGGTAGTTGATAGATTTAGTAAGATGGCACATTTTCTTCCTCACAAATGCACCAATGATGCATCTCGTATAGCAGGTCTCTTCTTTAAGGAGGTTGTTAGGATACATGGATTTCCTTTAAGCATTGTTTCTGACAGGGATTCTAAATTCATTGGTCACTTTTGGAGGACCTTGTGGAAGAAACTAAAAGGAAAAAATATGTCCTTTAGTTTAGCATACCATCCACAAATGGATGGAAAAACTAAAGTGGTGAACAGATCATTGCAAAACCTCTTAAGATGCCTTACCAAGGAGCATGGAAAAGCTTGGGATCTAATTTTACCTTAGGCTAAATTTGCATATAATGACTCCATGAATAGGAGCATTGGTAGAATCCCTTTTGAAGCAGTATATGGCATGCACCCTAGAGGGGTCTATGAACTAAGAGATCTACAAGGATTTGCTAAGAGAAGTGCTCAAGGTGAGGACTTTGTTGTTACAATCAAGGATATTCATCAACAAGTGAAGGAAACCCTTCAAAAGAATGTTGATAAGTATAAGGAAAAGGAATATTTAAAGAAGAGGAATTTCCAATTCAAGGTTGGAGACTTGGTGATGGAACACTTGAAGAAGGAGAGACTTCCAAAAGGAAAGTATACCAAACTCATGATAAAGAAGATAGGACCTTGCAAGGTGGTCCACAAGTTTGGCCAAAATGCTTATGAAATAGAGCTACCTCCTGGGGTGGAAATCTCTCCTATCTTCAACATTTATGGCTTGTATCCTTTCAAATATTTTGTGAATGTAGGTGATGGAGCAAGTACAATAATAATAGAGGATGAAGATTGGGTGAAGGAACTGCCCCCCAACCAACCTATGACTCTTGAATGCATCCTAGACACCAAGGAGACAAAGAAGACTAGAAGGAAGGTTTACAAGGAATACTTGGTCAAATGGAAAGGTCTACCTGAAGAGGATGCAACATGGATGTCAGAAAATGATATTAAACAACATGGAACTACTGTATAAGACCTAATCTCAAAGAGGACTTGAGATATTTTTCTTGCTTGGGAGTATGGTGTAGGAGCACCCATGGGTCTAAGGGACCTAGAATGATTTTTCATGTTTTTTTTCTTGGTTTATGGATGGAATAAGGTTTTAAGGACCATTTCAATGATTTTTATTAGGTCTTGGTGACCAACTTCTTTGTACAACAGGGTCTCCATCCTCCTTTGTAAGTCTAGTGCATCTTGGAAAAATAAGGAAAAAGGATGCTTTGTTGTATCTAGACATATGAGGGGAGTCACCTTACTTTTCTACAAGGTTTTAAATGCCTTTGACACATTTTGGAAGGCTCTTTGTGGTCAAGTTGGTAGAATTTTCTCACATTTCCTTAACTAGGCAAGTAGAAGTCAAAGCATGAGATTAGTTGTTTTCCAACAACTCTCTTTTCAAAAGATAGTTGCAAGAAGTTTGAGGGAGTTTGTAAGACTTAAAATATTCCTCTCTTGGTCAAGGCAAGGCTAATGTTGATGTTTTGAACAAGTTTCAATAAGAAGTTTTCTATTTTTCCTAAGTTTTTGTGAAGAATTTATTGATCCCGTACTTGGTACAGACTATATGTTCACTTTCATGCTCCAATCCCATAATGGTTGGATAGGTAATTGAATAAGATTTCCTTTGGAATTGTAGTGGTGCGATTTCATTAGTATCAAGGGAGATATTCCAATTTCTCTGTTGGGTGGTCTGAAAAACCCTTAAAGTCAGGGTTTTGGGTAAAAATTGTATATTTCTTCCATTCCCACGTAAAATTGCTAAATCAGTGAGATGGAATATATAAGGTTGTAATATCATTTCCTCAATGTTTTGGAGAATGGAAGGATCATTTTTGGAAGTTATTCATGAATTTTGGCTTGACCTCTCTATGTGGCAAGGACAATTGGCAAGCAAAAAAAAAGAGTTTTTTCTTGATTTTGAAGAATCTATTTAAGAGACACTTAAGAATGGTGGAAATAGGTGTGGAGAACCTATAGGAGTCTGAATTTTGGATTTGGGGTGAAGGGGAGAGCCTAGATAGTCAATACCTAGGTGTAGGTCTGTGAATTAGGCCTTTTGGAGTAGCGGTAGAAAGGGACATTGTGAGTGATGTTTTGATAGTCAAGAGGAAGGGTTTTGGAACCTTGTAGGGGTCCATCTTAGGGGTTTGAATCCATAGGTTTAGTGGCTTAAAAATATTCCTTGTGTTTTTTATTTTGACTATCCTATGAGGCAAGGGCTGCAAGCCTTAAGAGAGAGTGAGGTCTAAGTCACCATAGTGATGGGTGTTTGTTGAAACCTAAATTCTAGAGGGTTGTTAAACCTTGTTTTGACTTAATGAGACATGATCCAAATGTTTTCAAGATTTGTGAGTGGTTTGAGTTGTAAACACTATGTGTGTGGGGTTGATCTCTTAAGGAATAGTGGAGTTTAGGACTCATGAGAGTATTTGAGAGAAGCATTCAGTGGAGTGACTTTTCCATTTGTGATTGTGAGTTTTCCTTTCCTTCCACTCTGCATCATTTCTAAAGCTTATGCAAGCTATTTACATGGTGTTTGTGGTTGTGGCAGGAGTATTTAAGGTTTGTAAGTACCTTATGCAATAAACCCTCCTTTGTAGGGCTTGATTTGAGCATAAAATAACCTTATTCAATAAACACGATGTGAGTAATGTCTTGGAAGTCAAATGAAATGATTAAGGTGTAAATGGTTGATTGTAGTATCTTGTTCTTGAGGAACTAGTAGGTAAAAGTGAAAATTTTGTAAGTTGTTTAAGGAATTGAAAGATTCAAAGCTCTTTATCAGGTTTTTGCTTTGAATTAATATAAATTGATGATGAAAAAGGTGTGTTAGGATCTGATGGATATAGTTTGTAACATAAAAGATTGGTTTTTGGTTATTTTTCCTAGGTAAAGCAAATTGAGTGGAAGGGTTCCTTGGTGAATGATGAAAGAGTGGATTTTTTAGTGACTCTAATTAGGTTTCTTGTGCACGGATCAATCATTTTTGTTGATAAATAAGATGCTTGAAGCTTGAGGATGATAAGAAGAAGTATTCAAATGAGTTGGCTTGTTGCCTTCTAGTTTGCAAATGAAACAATGTGATTTTTGATGAAAAGAGATAAATTTTAGTTTCTTATTCAATTTGATCTTCTCCTAATTCAGTTGGGTCAGATGTTGGTGCAGGAGCACCTCGGTCATCAAATACTTTTCAATTTTGCAAAAGGGACGAGTGTTCAAATTTGTATTCATTCAATCACAAAAGGTCATGGAAAAATGATGTAAAGCATGTTCAAGGTCATATGAGGTATTATTTGAATGTATTTAAGGTTATGGGTAAGTTCTAGGTGGTCAACATGGGAAAATGCAAACAATGCAATAATGTAATATTGTTAAAAGTTGTTAAATTGACAAAAACAAGGAAATTAGGCATATTAAGGGTTAAAAGGGGTAGTTTCAACCGATGGAAAGACAGTTATGGAAAATGGAATATCTTTAAAAGGCACGTAAAGGAAAGAAAAAGCAAAATTTTGTGTTCTTGTAATTAGATTTTGAAATAAAAATTCCCTGTCTCTGAGTTTGCAAAATTACTCTGGATTTTTTTGTTTTCTTGTGTTGGTAATTTAGGAACACCCAAAGTTAAATCATAGTATTAATACATGTAAAGAGGAGTTAGTTTCCAATTTAAAGAGTTGGACTTGGTTAGTTTTAGGAAACAAAAGAATAAGAGGTAGTTTTCAGTGCCCGATAGAGTCCTTTTAGAAGCAAATTTGAGAGTCCAATAGGGTTTTTCTTCACTAATCCACCAATGTAGGTCAAGTAAATTGGTGGAGTAGGTTAATTTTAGATTTTTTTCATTTTTTGATGATTGTAAGTGTAGGGAAAAGCAAGAATACCATGGTGGAGTTGCTGCTACAATAGAAAATAGAGGATTTTCCTACACAAATTGATGCTACTGTCATGGATCATGAATAAATAAAGCATGTAGAGGCTTGAAAATGATTTAGAAGGTTTTGGAAGAGATAAAAAATCATGTTCTAGGTGGTGGCCAGAGAAATAGAGGTTTGCAAGAGTATTTTTCACAAAACCCTCCTTGATTTGTGCTTTTACACCCTATAAAGGAGGGTTTATTGGATCAAAACATTTTCATGGTTTTCAAACCCTATAAATGGTGAAATATTGAGTTATAAGACATGCTTGAAGACTTTTTTGAGGTTTTGAGTGATTTGGAATGGTTTTGAAGGGGTCTCCTTTGTAAAACAGGCTTAATCTACTAGCCTTTATTTAGAGGAAAGTCTGAAATCTGATGATTTTCTTTATGCCAAATGTCTAAGAACTTTGATATGCTGTGATGTGCTAGAAAGTTTTTCTAAATGTGCATTTATTTTTTTAATAAGCTTTGAGATAGGAATGTAACTACCTGATTAAATGGTTTATAGACCTACTAGAGGAATATGATATTGTCTGATCAAAACAAAGATGTTTGTTTAAATAGTGGAAAGGATGATATTGAGTGCTTGGTTACTATCAAACTAATAATATGATTGATGTTACTAAATTTGGTTAAGGTGTATAAATAGGTTTGGTGACTTTGATGGTTGGATGGGTGAGTATTATGAAGCCTTTTGAGCAAATTGGTGATTAACCACAAGATGACAATCAAGATTTTGTTGTAGCATGAGTTTGTAACCTGTAAATAGACTAATGTAGTCAAAATATGGTGAGTACAATGCTTGATAATGGACTGATAACAATGATGTATGGTTTAGTTTATTTGTTTCCTTAGTGAATAAATGAAAGGATGAATTTTTCAAGTGTCAATAATCAGGTTTATGTTGTTTTTATGGTGGTTAAGAATGATATGAATCTAATTGATTAAGTCAATTTTTTCTTTAATATGGTTTTTCATTTGAATGAGTCAATTGCAATATTGATTAGTGAAATGATGAATGATGTCCTATGGAATGCCTAAGAGAATTTGAGTGGATTTTGGTTGAATGAAAAGTAGATTTCTGATGAAATTGTTGGTGTAATTAAAAGTGTTGTACCTTGTCCTTGGTCATGATTACACCTTAGTTAAGTTTACTTAGGGACCACATAGGAGGTAGTTGGAGAATTTTCACTTTTGGTGGACTTAACATGTCATTATTTTATCACTTCCACCTTTTGTGGTGATTATCACATTATCACTTCTCCACTTTAGGTGGAGTGATAGCTTTTCATAGTTGTCTCATGTCATAAGATTACGACACTTGTCATAATCTTATTCCCTTCTATGTTCTCACCTTGGATATATAACAAAGGGGTCTCCTATTTAATTTTGTACTGCACATCATATTTGCATTCATTGGCAGAATACAATTTATTCTTGTCATCTTGTTTCTATCTCTCTTATGCTTGTGATTTCTATTAGGCCTCCAGATATTGGGTGGCTACCTTCATAGCCAATTCTTACAAAAAATATATTTGATTTTATCCTAATTATATTTGGGATTGAAATCCTTTGAAGAAATGATGTTGATGGTGTTTGTTGGATGCTTTGCATTAGATGTACCCTAATGATTGAGTGTTTTGATATGATGTTGTACATCACTAACTACCTTGTCTATGTTATTGCTTACTATTATGGTTTCATAGATTTTTTCCAATCATCCATAGTTTGTCGTGTCGGTGCACCTTTGAAATCACATGCCTCCACGTGAAGTAATTGCATCATGTTGCTCATGTTGAATTTCCAAACAACTATATTATACAGTTTAAATTTTGTCATCTATCAACATCTAGTTATTAGTTATGGAATTTGAAGTAATGCTTTGATTTTGAATGATGTGTAATGCAATGTAACCAACAATATGAATATAAACTACACAAATCTATTAAGTTGAATTCATTATTTATTTTCTCTTTATTCTATTACCTCTATGTACATTTGAGTGAATCCACTAGCACTAGGAGGTGTTTGCTTGAAACTGCCAATATTAGCCTGTTTAACATCCAAAATCACATGTATTAAAATACCTTTTGTAAAACAATGCTATTAACATGTAATAAATTTATAATTGTTTACTAGTTACATACCCCACTAATAGGTGTATTGCAGAAATAAGTAGGCGGAGGACCGGTGTATCTAGTCTCAACACTGTGACCCTGCAATTTTATTAAAATAATAAAACTAAATTAGTTAGTCATGAATTTTAGAATCAAAATTTAATACATTAAATTCAATGAACATGCTAACTTTTACTTGACTATCAATGCCATATGCATGATGCAAAATGTCAATCATCCTCTCTATCCCCGTAGTAGCATATGGATCCTGTACATAGCAGCATACGGATCCTACGTAGCAGCATATCGATCCTGCATAGCAACCTCTTGAGTGTCGGTGGGGTCATATGAACAAGTCACCCCACAAGATTGACACACACAGGTTCGAAGGCCACCACCTGAAGACTCCCCTGGATGGTATTGTACAATAGGGCTAGTATGATGGATGACACTTTGGGTCAAAGTGTTGATCACCTACAATTTCTCTGCGTCGATGCTCTCCTTCGCAATGGTAGGCATAACAATGTGCTCACGAGGTGGCCTAGCGAGAGGTCTCCTCCCTTGCCACGCAAGATCCAATTGTACACCAGGCCTATCTTGAGCTGACCCCCAACTCTCCCTTGGAACTCCCTCATATCAAAATAATTTGGGATTTGGTTCAATACAAACTCATTGTATAGTTTCCTAAGAAAATATTGGGGGACTTCATAATTGTTGCACGGTGGGTAATCAATAACCAAGTACCACCTATCATAAAAACGGTTCCTAATCTCTTGGTGGTAGCACCAATGAATAGGAAACCTCTTCGGATTGAGGCTAAGATTTTGATTTGTTCTAGGGTCAGTGAATAAAGAGCACAAATCACCTTTAGTAATTTTTAAATCTTTTACTTGTTTATATGATAGTTTATCTACATAATATGTCCTAGCTGCTTGCCTCCTATCTTGCCATCTCGTTATTTGTTGGGTTCTTGAATTTACATTTTTTAACATCTCTTTCATTGAATTTTCTAGTGTCATTCTTTTTGTAGTTGAAGCATTTGGATTAGTCAACCTATTGATAAGATTCTCAATTTTTTTTTATTGTTTTCAATTTCACTCCTCAAATTTTGTTGAGTGCCAAGAGGGTGTTGAGTGATTGGTGAGGGAGGTTGATTTTGTCGAGGATTTTGTTGAGGAGGATTTTCTTGTTCTTCTTATTGAGGATTTTTAGGATTTGCAGGATTATTGGCATCTCCTACAAATTAAAAAAAAAATCTAATCTAAAACAAACAAAATCAACATGAAATAAGAAATTAAAAAAAAAGAAGCAAACAATACTTACCTCCTGCACCTCTTTGTTGTCATGGTGCCATATTTGCAAATGGAAAACAACTATTGTTGATGAATTTTGCAAAATGCCTCCTCCTAGAACACGAGCACGAAAAATGAGGGTTTTTGGCCATGGGCAGAGTAGAAAAACATAGAAGAGAAAATGAATATCTTTCACTTTTTTTTTCTTTTAAAATGCCATAACGTGAGTTCATTATTACACGCTCAAGTTATGGAATTTTCAATATTTTTTTGAAGTTGGCCACAAAAGTGTAACCCAACTTCATGCACCCACCTAGTTATCTACTCCTCAAACCCCTCAATAGAATGGAGTTACAAAGATGAAGAACATAACAATTCTAGATGCTGCTAGAACAATGATGATAAAGGAAATATGCCTCACATCTATTGGAGTGAAGTTGTAAGCACTGTTGTGTACACTTTGAATTAGGTAAATGTCAATAGTAATTCTGGTAAGACTCCTTTTGAACTATGGTTTGGTTATAAGCCTATTGTTAGAAATTTCAAGTTCTTTGGAAGCAAGTGTTATATCAAGAGAGATGGGGATTTAGGAAAGTTTGATGCAAGAAGTGATGAAGGAATATTTCTAGGTTACTCTACTAAAAGAAAGGCCTACCAGTGCTATAACAAAATATTAAGAAAAATTCTTGAGAGTGCAAATGTCAGAGTTGATGAGGGTTCTACTAGATCATCCAGATACTATGGATATGATTCAAATGACCAGGAAGATAGCACAAACAAAGGGTAGAATGTTCAGACATAGAATCAACTTCAAATTGTGCCATATGTTTTAGTAAAAAAACTTCAATTTGTTCTAATAAATCAAGGTAGTTAGGAAGCAGAGAGAAGTTCAAGTGCAAAAGAAGGAACAAAAGAACTAGAAGCTCAAAAGATTCCTAAAGTTCCAAGGTATGTGAAGCTAAATCATTCTAAAAATCAAATTATATGAGACAAGAATAAAGGTGTGCAAACTAGAAGAAAGATTGCATAAGAGTATTGCCTAATTTCCAAGATTGAGCCTAAAGATGTCAATAAAGCCTATAATGATGAAAATTGGATGGAAGCTATGAAAGAAGAATTTATACAGATTGAAAAGAATGATACATGGATACTTGTTCGTAGACCTAAAGACAAAAATGTGATTGGTACTAAATGTGTATTTCAAAATAAGTTGAATGAATAAGGTGAAGTGGTCTAGAATAAAGCAAGACTGATATGTAAAGGGTATTCACAAATGGAAGGTATTTATTTTGAAGAAACCTTTTCCCCTGTTGCCAAAATTGAAGCTATAAGGTTATTTCTTGCTTATGATGCATATAAGAACTATAAAGTCTATCAAATGGATGTGAAGTTACATTTTTTGAATGGTGAGCTAGAAGAAAAAGTATATATTGAACAACTAGATGGATTTCAAATGACTGATAAGGAAAACACGGTTTTCCAATTGAAGAAAGCTCTATATGGACTCAAGCAGGCCCATAGAGCATGGTATGCTAGACTGGAAAAATAATTACTAAAGCTTGGATTCAATAAAGGTACTGCTGACAAAAACTTGTATTTCAAATTGGATCATGACAAAGAGTTGATTATTGAGGTCTTTGTTGATGACATTATTTTTGGAGGAGATGATAATCTATGTATGAAGTTTGTTGATGAAATTAAGAGTGAATTTGAGATGAGTATGATTGGAGAGATGAAGTTCTTTATGGGATTGCAAGTTACTCAGTTAGATAAGGGGATCTTCATATCTCAATCAAAATATGTGAGAGAGGTGTTGAAGAAGTTTGGAATGCAAGACTCAAAACCTATTGGTACTCCCATGGTGACCAGATGCATGTTAACACAGAATGATGATTCTCCTAAGGAAAATCAAACAAGTTATAGGTCAATGATTGGAGGACTACTCTATTTAACTCAGACTAGACTAGATATTATGAATGTCATAAGTATGGTTGCTAGATTTTAGGCTGACCCAAAAGAATCTCATGTGACTTCTATAAAGAGAATCTTCAAATATCTAAAAGGAAAAATTGATTTTGGGCTTTGGTATCCTAATGATTATGATCATACTTTGAATCCATACACTGATGTAGATTGGGCAAGAGATGTAGATGAAAAGAAGAGTACTAGTGGTGGTGCCTTCTGCCTAGGGAAGAAGCTGGTGTCTTGGTTGAGAAAAAGGGAAAATTCCATTTCTCTATCTATTGTTGAGGCAGAGTCTATTGCTGTTGTAAATAACTATACCCAATTGATTTGGATGAAATAGTTACTAAAAGATATCCAAGTAGTATATGATGAGCCTATCTCCATATACTATGACAACTCAAGTGCAATTAGAATATCAAAGAATCTGGTGCTACACTCTAAGACCAAGAATATATCAATCAAGTTTCACTTCTTGAGGGAGAAAGTGAATAAGATAAAAGTAAAACTAGAGTATGTGCCTACCAAAGAATAGGTTGTAGAAATTTTCACTAAGCCATTGTCGAAGGATACTTTTGAGTATCTCAGAGGGATGATAGGGGTTAGTACCCCTCCTAATATGAACTAGAGATAAATTTGTTTGAATCAATATGTGTGCTTCATAGATATTTCCTAATCTAGATTGATGTTTCTGTGGCTGTTAGTCAAGGGGAGTAGTTAGATGTGTAGATATGTGGTTGAGAGCTTGTATGTGGGAAGATAATTCTTATCTTTGCCATTGATGTGAAATGGGGAGAGGGTCATGTAGAAGAGGTTAAGGAAGAAGAGTCAGAATCTAAGAGGGAGTAAGTACTAATTGAGAGTTGTGTTGATGGTATTTTTCACATGTGTTTCCATCAATGCCAAAGGGGGGGATTATTGAATGTTGTGGCTATGTTGCTGATATGTGGTTGTTATTGATGTCAACACTATTAGCATTATTTTATTGAAGGTTGTATATGTCGAGGATATTGAGAAAATTGTTAAAGGAAGAGTTGCAAGTTGCTAGTGGAGCAGTGAAGGTCATGAAGGTGTCTTATTCTATTTGTTGAAGATCAGTTGTTGTGGACTAAAGGGTTTATTTTTTAGAGTATCTAGTTCATCTACTAGAAGTTTCAGAGGTTTGTGTGAAGATTTGATTGTGTTATGAACAATTGTGTTTTCACAATAGTTCTTTGGGTTATGTTAGTGTTCCTGATTGAAGTTTATGTGATTCTAATAATTTTTGTTGCTATAGATATTTATCTATTAGTTCTTATTGTTTGTGGATACTCCTAAATCATTCTCTATCCTTGTTGTATGCCCATGTTGATCAGTGTGCTTGTGGTTGAAGATTTTTCTTGGTATGTTCTTGGCCGCCATGATGGTTGTAACATGTTGCAGATCCTTGAAGTTTAAAATTGAAATTTTGGCATGCTCAAAGATATTTGTTTGGGTCTCATCATAACATTAGCCAATGGTGTTTGATCAATGTTAAAAAATTATTTGGAAATTTGGGCTAACATTGTAAATATGTTTCATATTTTTTGTTTGACAATTTTTTTGTTGTAATTCCATGTTGCAGATATATAAAAATGATTGTTTGAGAAAATTTAGAGTGTACATAAGATCAAATGTATGTTAGAGAGAGTGAAAATGTGCGAATAATGTTCTAATCATTCGATTGCAGAAGTAGAGTGAGAAGAAGTTTTAGAAAAGTGTGAAGAAGGTTTGATGTGCTTAACTAGAACTGTAATCATGCTTGTGTAGAAGCTATTTTCTCAGTTCACACCCTGTGGATCTAATAAAAATTACTATTGGGAAGTAATCCCTCTTGTATTTAAGTAGTGAGCTCTAGACAGTGTGTCTGAATGCATGTGCATTCCAATTATCTTTCATTATAATTTTAACAGGGTAAAATATTGTGGACTAACATCCACCATGGGTTTTCCCCTAACAAGGTTTCCACATAAAAACTCTTGGTGTTCTCTATGTTTCTAATGTGTTGATTGTTTATGGTTTATTATTCATTCATCAAATCTAATATGAAGTTAAGCAAAGTTTGAAAAAGTTTAATATTTTGTGACAACTAATTCACCCCCCCTCTCAATTGTTTGTCATTTTTTTGCCAACACCTTGTGTGGTAATTTCCTTGTTAGAACATGGAGGGATTTCAACTACATTTCTAACCTTCACAAAAAAGAGTTTTCATCCTTATAGATTTTTACATATATTAACATTATTTTTTTTTGTTGATGATTCATTTCTATGGATCCATAACTATAAGGTTTTGTTATACATTATAGTTCATATATTGAGTGTGGTCAAATGGTATATTTTAAATTTTTATAGATTTCAATTTTCCTTTTTGTCTCCAAGTATCCAAATTAGATTTGTATTTTCCAGTGTTTATTGAAATAGTTTCTTTCGAATCTTAAACTATAGAAGAAACCTAATTCTACTCATTCATTGGTAGCTTGCTTTAGTAGCAAAATATTTAAGTTACAAATTATGGGTTGTTATTTTGGGCTTTTATCGACCCTCTTTGTTAGGTTACCATTTGGACTCATAATTTGTAAAAATATTTTTTGAAAATACTAAAGGCCTACATTTATGTCTCTGATGTCATTAGTTCTTGACCCCCTTCTCCTAGTGTATCCTTAAGAATAACCTTTTTTCACATGTCTTAATTCATAACTTAAGTGCTAAGAATGTGTCCCTGCATGAGACACATGCAAAGTTCTAAATATAGAACACAATTTCTTTGCAATATTTTTTCATATCCCTAGTGCATAGGGAGATTGTGTTGAGTAGTGTTTGTAAGATTCAATAATGCCATAATTCTATCACAAATATCATCCTCTTAGATAACATATTTGTTCATAAATTGCATGACAAGATTGCATTTTTTTTATTATACTACAATAAGAACAAGTGTCATGATATGATTATTACTAGTGGTTTATTCACATCACATTTTCAGTTTCCCCTGTATTGGTAATATATTTTGGAAAGGTTTTAATAAAAACTTAACACTAGTTAAGTTTTGATAGTATTTCTCCACTCATTTGTAACTTAGTTTAATAAAATAAGTGTGGAAGGAATATACAATAGATAGGGTTAAATAAAAGGATAGTTGTCAACTTTTGACTTCAACACTAGGGCTCTTTAGAGTGCATTTAGTTCTCCCAATGCATAGGGAATATTCACTAACAAGTAATTGATGAGTTAGGAACACGTGTTTGTCCCATGTCAAAGTAATCAACTCCTTCACAATGCATTCTTGTTCTATCAGTATGTAACTAAAAGGTGTTGGTCAGATGATGCCAGTAATGGACACTTGGTGTTAGTTCATTCAACCACTTATGTCATTTAGAGAGTATTTTTTGATCATTGGTAGATAAATCAAAAATTCTCAATGATAATTTTGGAGATGAAGACATGATAGGTTCAATGTAAAACCAAAATGTGCCCCAGAGTTTATAAAGGATAAAAGCATATGTGTCAATTATAGAACTCAACACATGGGTTCTTTGTGAGGTATTTCATAAAAAGATAATTTAAATTGAATATAAGGTGAACTGTTAAATTTTATTAACTTTAATTTAAATCTCTTTGATTAGTCGTTGGAATTCAAATAAGAATGGCTAATTATTGATGATTAGTTGAATCTATATGAACCATTATTTTGGAAATTAAGGCTCAACTACTATTTTTTGGTGATAATCAAACAAAGTTTTGTTTTTTTTATTATCATAATTAAATATTTATTCGTAAACTAAATATTGGAGCTCTCTAAGAATTCATTATAAGGAAAAAAGAGCTAGGGTTTTTAGGAATTCTTATGGGTAAGTACTCTTATAATTTGCATTGGTAAAATAGTTTAAAAATTGTCATAGGGATCATAAAATAAAAGGTTTCCAAGTAATTTTCTACAATATTGGAAAAAAAAATAAAAGATTAGGAATTTCAATCATTATATAAAAACCCTAAATAATTTGGAATTGTTAAAAAATTAAAGATGAGAAATTCAAGTGTTAAGTCAAAGGGTACCAAAATATTTATGGAGGAAGATTTAATGAATTAATTTCTTGGGTCTAAAAGTATAAATAAATCATTCTCAGGGGATAATGGTTTTGATACACAAATCACATGATTTAGCGTAAAAAATTATGGATATTATCATCACTCAACATCGTTGGACTCTATAACCTAGGTCAAACAAGTGTAGGTGGGGTCATTTATGATCATAATGGGAAAATGATTATGGGTTATGTGGTGAATCTTCACATTCAATCTTCTAGCTTTGTTGATGTGGAGGTGATGTTCAATGGTATTTGGATTTCCATGAATGTTGGTCTTTCAAACTTGGAAATTGATGACTTAAGAAATAACATTCTTTTGCTATCAGGGATGGCTAAGCCCTATTGGTCCCTCTGAGATCCCATTTTATCAAGTCAAAATCTCATGATTTCTCTTGTGAATAGAAGATCTTCTCACGTGTTTAGACATAGTAACAAAGTAGTGGATACATTAGCTAGTCTTGGTGATTTTACTCCAAATTTAATTATCTAGGATACTATCTCTCATATCTTTGGGAATGCTTTTGAGTTAATTAATAATTTTATGTCAAAGTACCACAAAAAAGAGATTGAGTTGGATCTTCCATTAGATCCATTTCTTATTTTCCAGCATTTACAATTATGGAAAATTACTCTCTCTAAGTAGTCTTTTCATAACCATTTTTATTCCTTGCTCTAGTATTATTCTGAATATTTCTACATAAATATTTCTCTTGCTCTGTTGTCTATGAATTTTTCTAGTGGGTGAGTTGGTCCAGGATGAACCTTCCAATTGCAAGATGTGGAAGTGGGAAAGGGAGGTTTGGCATATTATTCAATGAGGTAAACTAGCTTCGTTTATGGAGGGAATGAAGGGACATGATCCAAAACTATCTATTGAGTTTGGTAACTCCTAGAAGGACAACACTATCAACATTTTTAGGTGCTCCTTCCTTGTGAATGCTGAGCTAATTGAGGAGGTGACAGTGCTTTCATTGGATGATGCTTTCATCCCTTAAAAACCTAAAGGGAACTACTAAAGAGATATGGATAAGTTTCTAAAAGATAGTGAAAAGGTTAACAGACACCAAAATAGATACAAAAGGGTTGACCTTCATGGGGTGTGGAAAAAATCTGTTGAAGTGTTGATGAGGTACATCATATTAGAGGGACATTTCTATTGTTTTCATGTTCAATCCGCTATTCATGTAGAGGTGTCTAATGTCCCCAATACCCCCTATCATTATCCTTTCTATCCCACATAATTCCCCTAAACTTTGCTTCAATGACTATGAGCATCCTCAAGTGACTATCATCATCCAAAATGATATCCTCAAGTGGCTTCGAGGTTAGTGTATTACTACTAAGGAAAAAATATAGGTACTATAAAACAAGGTGCTTGATTACCAGGCTCCATGCCAAAATGAGATTAAGGACAATGGGCATTGGGATATGCTTTCCTCCCTCGCTAAGTCATTTGATTGATACCTAATTGGAAAAAAGAGGTGGATGAGCTCAGAGCACTTGTGGGCACAAAAGAGGATAATATAAATTTATAAAAGGAGATTTCTATTATTCATAGCAACTAGGAAAAAACTATGCAATGTCTCCAAGATATTACTGATGACAACATGGAGATTGTGAAGAATATTTCTTTGACCATCTACTTTTTTCAACAAGAAATAAGTAAAAGTAATGGAAAAGGGGTGGTTGAGGTGGTCTTGATGATAGTCATGCATAGAAAAAAGGTAAGGTGGTGGGTAGTTAGGCTCATGACACTACCATGGAGATCTAGGCTATTCAGAAGGGACCCCTATTGTTTGAGGAGAAGATCCACTTCTTGGCTAAGGAATGGTAGGAAATTAGTGGTTTTAGACTTCTAGGAGACTAGTAACTATTTTTGTCCCATGTTGGTTTTGCTTTATCTAGTATTTTTGTTTATATTCCTTGTTGGTTAGTTGTTGTTTCTTTTTATTTTTCTTTTTGGACATTTCACTTCTCATTATCCCCTTGTTTAGCCTTGAGCAATGGTTTTTTTATAAATGGTACAATCCCTTCAAATTTTATTCTAATCAAAACATGTTTGGAATCTATTTAGGTATGAATATAAAAGGATGAGATTCAACCGGCCAATAGAAAACAAATGGAACCAAGATTTGGGTAAAATTTGTTATGTCCAATGTGTTCATCAATGTTGATTTTATCAGATCGCTAGGTAAGGGTTGTGATGAGAAAGAAAGGGTCATTAAAATTTAGAAGGAAGCACCCCTATTATAAATTTCTAGCCAATAGTTTTTTGAGACTTTTGACCTAAATATCTTAGCCAATGAAGCATTGTATTTGGTTATCATAGAAGAGAATGTGATAAGGAGAAGCATATTTTTAGAGTGTTATGGCTTCCATAGCACAAGAGAAGAGGTTCTAATAAGAAAATGGTCAGATTTATAAAGGATGAAGTGAAACCTTTTGAATTTGAGATATTTGAAGACTCTTTCATCAATACCTACTTAAAATTATAAAATTAAAATACCAATTTATATGGTGGTGATAGATATAGATATCCAACATAGGGAGGCCAAGAAAATATTTGACTAAGTTTCATAAATTGTAGAGAAAATGAATGTGTAGTTGACAAACTTAAAAGACCCCAATGTTGATCTATATTTCAAATGGTATTCTTTATTAATGTGGATGATTCTTTATAGTGGGGTAATGATATGGACAGGGCCCCTAAATTTTAAAAAACAAGATGAGAAGGGAAATATATTTCTAGAATGAATGTGGACTCATATCTAAGATTCCTATTACTCCTTGGCTAATTATTTGGTATTTGATAACATTTTTGTACATGTAGGACTTTAACCCAAAGATAGAATTTCAAAGAATGTTCTCAAGGGCTTTCAAGTAATCATCCAACCAATTTTTTGGTATACACTTTTTCATAACTTGACCATCATCTATAGTGGAACTTTCCTCCACCTCCATTCCCTTTCTCTTGACCACTACATGTCATCCCTAGAATTGCTAGGATCGGCCAATATAGGCCACTAAAACCACCCAGAAAGGTTATCAAATATATCTCAACAATAATTTGCAACCTATCTAACCCTCAAGTATTTCCACCATAAAATATGTATTTTTCAAATAGAATAGGTTGTTTTGTAAGATTTTAGGGTATATTATATGAATATTTTTATTATTATATCACATTTTAACATCTATATATCATATTAGCTAATGGAAACCTTCCTTCAAAAAAGAGAATATTTTGACAATTAGGGACATATTCAAACAACCCAAAATTGATGGTTTAGTGTCAAAAAATGTATTCCTTTACATTTTCACACTTTGTTTAGGTCTTTTCAATTAAATTAGACTTAGTTATGCCTTAATAATCCCTATTTTATATCTACAAGGTTAATAAATTACATTTTTTAAATGGGAAACCCAACAATAAATAATGCCAATATATAATTAAACCATCAGGGAAAATTTGTGGGGGAGATAGACTCACAATACAAGAAAGGAACCCCTAATCTTTGATTTTCCCTTTTATTGTTGGGGGATGGTTCATTCAAGGAAACCTAGGATCCCAAATTGAATTGAATGTCAACACAAAGGTAAGTCAATTCTCAACAAGGGAGACCTAAGAAGATTCCTCAAGCTTCAAAGGGTTCACCACAAAGAAAAAACATGGAAAAGATAACTTGATATTCAAAACACAACACCTAGTAAAGCAAGCTAAACAATGAGTGCAAATGACAAAATTAAGTAACAGTAAGTTAGGATGTATGTACCTATGAAGTATATAAATGTGATAAGGATTCTATAAATGCAAAAAAGCTATCAAAATATGCTAGGGAGGACTAAGATGACCTTATTGTCTTCTTAGTCCTATTGCTAATTTTTGGGGAAAACACAAAATCTTCAGATATAAAAAAAAATATGAAAGTATCTCTACAAAATACCTCTAGGAGGACTAAGAAACCCTTACTATCTTCTTACTCTTGATTTGAATTTCTACAATTTTGGAATGTGATCCTAAGGTGCAAGGTATGCAATTCCTTCTTAGATCTCGAGTCCTAAAACTTCTAGATTTGGATTGTAGGTGACTTTTTATGAAGATACCAAGTTTGCAATGCAACTTTGCAACTTCAAATGACCTTCAACGCAAATCTGCAAACACAAACACAAACACAAAGAGAAAAAATCCTTGTTGAGTGTTAGTAAATGTGGGTTTTCCTTGGTCAAACCCCTTGTTGGTAATAAAACCTTGGAATGAAATGAAATAATGGAGGGAAATGATGAATGAACAAAGTGCTATGTTGCAACTCACCAAACCTTTGTTATAAAACCTACAAAATTGTGTGAACGTGCTAGATTGAATGTATATCTTGAATTGAATGATTCTTGATAGATCTTGACTTGAATCACTCACTTGAATAAAAACACTACATAAAAAAATTTAGCTCAAAAACACACATGATGCAATAATATCTTTTACATGATGCTTCAATATTGATGATAAATCCAAATTCTTGATGAGTTACTCTTGAATGCTCTCTCGATCATAAATTTTCTATAATGCATGAATACTTGAAAACTTGGGGTGAAAATTATTGAATGAACCTTGTATTTATACTAATCCATGCTTAATATCCTAAAATTACATCACAACAAGCTGATATATGAATTCATTAATTAAATGAGGCTATATCCCACCAAGATTTGAAAATAAATCCTAAAAATTACCTAAGGGGGAATAAGAGGCCCTAGGTGACGTCTTAGTCCCATGGCTTCAAACTTGGGGCACATGCTCTAAAAATGTTGCATTTTAACGTGCTTTTGAAATTAGGGTCCCAAGACCCTTGGAGGATAAAGATTCCCTAGGTGTGTTATTAGTATGAGTTTAAAAATAAACGACAGCCAAAATCATTAAATTATCATTTATCCTTTGATGTTTGTTGGGATTAGTCATAAAAAGATATCATTTATTAGGCTTATGGATATAAAATAGGACCATTTAAGGCATAAATAAGGATAAAATACCCAAAGAGGGCCCAAACAAGCATGAAAATGCAAGGGTATGCATTTTTCTATAGTACATTTAGCCCCAACTTTACTGAGAGGATGAACTTGTTTCAAACTCACACTAAAGTAGCCAATCACACAATCAAGAGGGGTTCAAATGTACGAATGCTAGTAAGATAGGATGACAATAAAATAAAGGGTTTCCAAGCCCCCAGGATTAATATCCTATCACAAACCAACAAAGTAAAAATCTTTTAGATGATATATGAAGCCATAAGTAGATCACTAGCATACAATATCAATGATAGAAAAAGGAAAACAAAAGGATATATATATATGCATCAAGCTTCAACTAGCCATCCAATGTGTTGTGGATTGGGTCTAGGTTGTTTGTTGAAATAGTATTTACAAGTGTAACACATTGTCCACTATACAAAAGGAATGCATGATCACAAAGGATAGTGAAGCTAGTTGTCCACTAGGTGAACCCCTAGAGATACATATAAAAGTCATACCCCCATGACTATGATAAGGATGAAAATAAAATACATGCTCACAAGGGCTAGTGAAGCTAGTTTTCCACTAGGTGACCCCCAAGGAACCATATCAAATACATATCTCCATGAATTTAATAAGGTACAAAAATGAAATGCAACAAGAAAGAGGGATGTTTGAAGGTATTGTTATTAGTTCTAAGGGATTTTTATTAGGAAACATTGTGCTTAACATCCCTAAGAGAGGAAAAATCAAAGAGATGTCACACTCTTGGAGGTAATCAAACCCAAAGAAACCACCAATAAAAGGACACATCACAAGAAGAAAAAAAAATCACATAATGAAACATGATTGTCGATGTATGCCCCAACTTTAAAGTGGTTGCTAACACCATTATTATGAGATTTTTTTTTAAAGTAGAAGAAAACATGAGAGCTTACTCAGAAAGCACTATGCTAAGTCATATGTTTCCAATAAGATATTTCATAAAAAGGAAATGGGTTGCCCCCAAAATGTATAACCTGGTACGTCACATGCGAGCCAACTTAAGGAATGTCATCCATATCCCAAGCTTGCTCTTACATGTACATGAAAGGTAGTCAACTAACCAAAAGAGTCAATCACAAGTGACATATGAGGACAAGGATACCTAACACCTTTCCCCCACTTAGTGCAGGACAAGGGTGAGCCGATAAGAAACATGCTAAAGTGAAAATCAAAATCAATTAGAGGAATTGGGTATTCCCTCATAAGGTAGATTACCACACTCCTTGAGATGTTGAATTTTATCACTTAAAACCTTACAGTCATTAGTAGAATGACCCTAAACTCTATGATATGCAGAAAATGAATGTCTGTAGTAGAATTTCTTTCATGTTCTTGGAGGGAGGGATATAAAATGATCTTGGAGGAGTCTTAACAAGATACTTTCTTCATCAAAATTAGGAGATTTTGCTTTGTTTTGTGACAAAGATATCTCTTCCTTAGTACAAGATGCCATACCTACACAAGAATTTTTTAGATTGTGATATTTTATTATCTCCTTTACAAGAGAGTGTAAAATATAATGAATTCAAACCATTAGTGTTTTGCATGATGACATTAATCTTAAGCGAGGATTTCTATGTTTCTTTCAAATGAAAAAAATCAAGACCACTAGTGTTTATCAATTCAGGATACACAAATGTTAAATTTAGATTAGAGGAATATTTTGTAATAGTGTTGATATTGAGCAAAGGCTTTTTTATGTCTTCCGAAGGACAATAACCAATATCACTAGTATTTTCTTGTGTGAGGATCTATAGGGACATAAATACCTTTTTCATTTGTGCCACATCCTTTTCCACTATAGCCTAGTTTTTTCACAAGATCATAACCTTTTCCATAGAGCTTCTTCATCTCTTTCAAATCCAATGGTGGCTCATAATTTTTTTTTCTCAAAATTAGTTGTGCAATTTTTGCATGTTGAAGATTCACCTTGTGTAATCTCTTGTTGCATTGAGAATATTTTTTTTCCTTTTTGTTCTTCAACATTGATGTTGATTTTGTATTAGATCCCAAGAATGAAGGTGTAAATCTAACAAACTGCAATAATCTTCCAACAATTTTGATGTTGTTTCAATGTCTTGTTGTGTAGTTGTTAGGGATTCTATCTTTGAGGTTGGAATTAATTTTTTCAAAGGACTTGGTCTTCCTTTTTGTACTTGTAAGAAACTTTCAGGCTCAAGATCAATTTCCACTTTATACACCTTATTACTGTAAAGATCCTTCATTATGCAATGAAGAGTTGAAGGCACAACATGCATCTCATGAATCCAAAGTCTTCCTAAAAGAGGGTTATTAAAAATTTCATGAGGCATAATAAGAATAGGTGTTTGTAAGGTAGCCTTTCCAATTGTAATAGGTAAATTAATCACTCCAAGTGGTTTCTTTCCTATGTTATCAAATCCTCATATTGATAAGGAATCAGTTTGAATTCATCACTTATTTATGCAAATTTTATCCAAAAGAGTTATACTAGAAACATCAAGAGCTTATCCATTATAAAAAAGGGTTCCCTACCATCTTGTGGATAGGTATTATCATGGATGGTTCATTTTTATTTCTCACTTCCAAGGGAGGCATCTCCTTTTGGTGAAAGATAATATCGATGTTAACCACATTCATTCCATTAATGAGAGATGTTACATCAAATTGGATTTGTACTAGGGGGGACCACAAATTTGTTTGAAGCATGGTATGGTAACTAGGTGAAGTTTGAATAAGATCCCATAAGGAAATCTTAGTGGGAGTATTCTTAAATTTTTGAACAAGATCATACTCCTTGCCACTATGTGATGGTAAACGAGGAGAACTAGGCAATATAGGATTAGCCAATGGTAATGAGACATGATTAGATTGAGGTTTTTTATAATCCTTGTGTTATATGTATGAGAAACAATATTATAACTTGATTACTATGACACATTTTTCTTACATGGTTCAAGGATGAGGACATGTTTATTTTGAGTATGTGGTTTTTGCGAGGGTAATTTAAGGTATATCTAATGTGCATAAACTCAAAATATTTTCCATGATGTCATAGAGAAGGGGAGTCTAAATTCTCTTCATCATCTTCATCAAATACATCTTCATGAAAATTGTTTGATAGATATGTCTCAATATTCACATGTTCTTGCACCATGATATCCTCCCTAGGAGGGGAGTGTTTAGGAGAACTAAAAAATGTTCTTGAAATTCAAGGATTGGTTTTCATCACAAAGAGGGGAATTGTCAATGGTTATATTGTCCCGCTCAATAAGGGTTTCCTTAGATGAAGAGGGAAAAGTAAGATTCTCATTAATTTCATTAATTAAAGTATCTTCTTCACAGGAAGGAGAGATACTAGGAGAAGTAGAAGTATGATTTTCATGATCATTTATGATTTCATTCATTTGTTCCCTAATTTCTTCCAAAATATGATAGGTAGGGAAGGATCATAAAGAGGTTCATCAATCTCTTGTCCACTAAGAGAGGTATAAGGAGACAAACAACTAGGACTCTCAAAACTCTCACTGATTGGTTCGTCTAACACCAAAACATCTTCTTCACAAATAGGAGAGAGATTAGGAGAACAACACATATGATCATGAGGATTTTCCAAGGACGTATTCTCTTTCACAAAAAAAACTCTCATAGGGAGGGGATATGAAATTTTTCTTAGCATGGGCCTAGAAATGTAATGTATTAACTATTGCAAGTATGGATGTGTATGGTGGTGTTGTCATTAATGTTGTCATTGATGTCAACATAGTGAAGGTTGTTGCAGAGAAAGGAATCAAGTGTTTCAATTTGTGAATGTATAGTTGAGATGTTGTATAAATTTTGTGAGTAAATTGAGCTATCTTTATGATGTTATAGGTGTGCTGATATGATTAGTTACCAAGTGATTTTTAGAAAATTGTGAAGATAGAGTAGTGCATGTGTTCAAAATGTGCTCTAGTTTGTGCTCATAATTTCTTCTGTGTTGATCCTATGCTTTTCAGATTTGGAGGAAGGTGTGTGATGATGCTTTATGTATTCTTGTAAAGGTGTTTCTAGTTTGGTGCTCTAGAAGACTTTCTTTGGAGGTATGGTGTGTGTTTGTACAGTCTAGATGGACTGATGAAGAGAGCTATGAGTATGAGGATTGTTGCAGTTGTTGTAGATGGGCCTGAAAGTATCTGAGATGTTTTCTTTGTATGATGAAGTATGGTATGTCATACACATGTTATTTTCATATTGTGGAAGTGTGTACTTCAAAATTCATGTGTGTTTTCATTAGGTTTGGCTGACCTAGTGTCTGCATGTTATATGAAGAATTTTTATGAATTAAGGAGGCATTTTAGTGATTAAATATGTCATATTGAGTCCTAATTAAGTGTTGATTTGGTTCACTCTCATTCTTATCCAACACAGGAATGCTGAGTTTCTGACCTAATTTGAATTTGTGAGATGAAGCGTGTGTAGCTGACCTTGGAGAAAGTTTCTAAAGTTGAAGATAATATAAATACAAGTCAAGATGTTGAGGACTAATGATGTGGATGATAAGAAGGATTCCAAAATTGTGAGAAGAATAACTATGTAAAAGTGAAGTGAGGTAGCAATACTTTAATGTGTTAGATTCCTTAAGGCAATAAGCTAAGGGTGTATGTAATCTTTTGATCAAGGCTATGGATGTGTGCAAATTGCAGTGGTGGTTTTTCTAATTGTCTTTTTGTATCTATAGGTAGTGAGCCTCCCTTTTGGGCAATGAGTCCTATCTGTAGGTAGTGAGCCTTTGAATCTAGATAGTGAGTCATTCTTGGGCAGTGAGCCCTTTGGCAGTGAGCCTCTTTGTATCCAATTTTTCAATTACATTATATTGTGAGTTAATCCTCACCATGGTTTTTCCCTCATTAGGTTTTCCACATAAATTTGGTTTCCCTTGTGTTTATATTGCTTTCTTTTATTTTCATTTCATGTTCATACTTAATAATAGAATATAGTGAATGTGAAGTTGATAAGTGATTGAATTTTTGTGATTGAGTTTGGTGACAATGGATTCAACCCCCTCCTCTTAGTTGTCTTGCACCTTTCAACACTAAAATTTTTTGACAAAAAATAAAAAGCACTTTTAACAATCTCATGAAATGCTTTAATAATGCAAACAACGTATATCCAAATAAGCAAAACACTTTTATCCAATGTATGCAAAACTTTAAGAATGCAAACAATGTATATCCACAAGTGAAAATCACTTTTATCAAACTTAGGCAAAGTTTTATGAATGTAAAAATTGTATATGAAAAAGTGAAAATTACTTTTATCCATATTATACAAAGTTTTATCTAAATTTTCAAGCATTTTCAGATCTAATGATGCTTGCAATTGAAATGATTTCAAAATACACTTGAAATGAAGGAAATTGGAATAACATTAATTCTACAAACTGTAACAAAAAATTCAAAGCAACAAACAAAAGCATAGAAAAGAATAATTAAACCCTGAAAATTGCAACTTCAAAATCAACAAGGACTTAGACACTAGCAAGGGCATATTGGTCCTACTGATGTAATTTTGAGAAAACATGCAGAAAACAACATAGACATAGTTTTGGGCAAAAAACCCATAGACGAACTAAGATGCCAGTAAGGGAATTTTAGTCCTAGTAGAGGTTTCGTTTAGAAAAACAACAAATAATGGATTGTTTACAGTGTTTCTAAGTTCCCAACCTAGCAACCTATTGTTTCAAAATAGACAACTATGCAAATAAATGCAAGAAAAAATGACTAATGACAAGAAATTGAATACAAGGTTGAATGCAATTTTTTTCAATTTTGAATGGAATAAAACATTTCTAAATGCAATTAGGATAATTGAAAAAACACATTTTAAAATTTTCAATCATATAAGATGACACAAGAAAGCACAAATGCAACCTATATGCACTTTCACTAATCAAAATATGAAAACCCTAAATACACATTCACTAATGCAAGATTTAATGCAAGAATGAATGTAACCTAGATCTAGGGCCTTAGTGAACTCCATATCAGAAAATGAATTCCCAAAATGTTAAGTTCACCAAAATGAATCATTGGGGAAAAAATGTGGGGAAGAGGGATTCACAATACAAGAAAGGAATCCCTAATACTTGATTTTCCATTTTATTATTGGGGCATGGTTCATTCAACAAAACCTATGATCCCAAATTAGATTGATTATCAACACAAAGGTGAGTGAATTCTCAACAAGGGAGACCTAGGAAGATTCCTTAGGCTTCAAAGGGTTCACCACAAAGCAAAGGCTTGGAAAAAATAACTTGATATTCAACTAATGAAACCTAGTAATGCAATAAAAACAATGAGTACAAATGACAAAATTAAGTAACAACAAGTTGGGATGTATGTACTTGGGAAGTCTGGAGATGTGATAAGGATTCTGGAAATGCAAAATTTTTGTCAAAATATGCTACATAGGAATAAGACACCCTTACTGACTTAGTCCTACTGCTATTTTTTAGGAAAAACATGACATCTTCGTATGTCAGAATAGAATATGAAAGAATCTCTACAAAATACCTCTAAGAGGACTAAAACATTGTTACTATCTTCTTAGTCTCAATCTGAATTTCTACAATTTTAGAATGTGATCTTGAGGTCCAAGGTCTTCACTTCCTTCATCTCGAATCTCAGGTCTTGAAACTTTGAGATGTGGCCTATAGGTGACTTTCCATGAAGATGACAATTTTGCAATGCAACTTTGCAACTTCAACTGATCTTTAACTCAAATCTAAAAAAAAAACACACAAGAGAATACAAGCTAGTTGATTGTTTGTAAATGGGGTTTTCCATGGTCAAACCCGTTATTCGTAATTAAACCTTGGAATGAAATGAAATAATCAAAGGAAATGATGAATGAACAAAGTGATATGTTGCAACTCACCAAACCCTTGTTATGAAATCTTCAAACTTGTCTTACGTGGTTGGATTGAATGTATATCTTGAATTGAATGAATTCCTTATATATCTTGACTTGAATTGCTTGCTTGAATCAAAACCCTACATCACAAAAATTAGATCAAAAACATTCATGACGCAAGCATGTCTTTAACTTGATGCTTAAATCTTGAATGTTGTCTTGATCACAAATTTTTTATAATGCATGAATAATTGAAAGTTTGGGGTGAAAATGAGTGAAGTAACCTTTTAATTATACTTATCCATGCTAATATATTCTAAAATTACACCACAATAAGCTAATAAATGAATTCATTAATTAAAGGAGGCTAAATCCAGCCAAGATTTCAACTCAAGGCATAGACTCCAAAATGGGTTCCTTTTAAGGTACTTTAGAAATTAGGGTCCCAAGACCATTAGAGATTAAGGATGCCCAAGGTATCTTATTAGTTCCAATAAAAAATTCAATGACACACAACCAAAATCTTTAGATTACCATTTATCCTTTGATGTTTGTCAGGATTATCCAAAATAAGATATCATTTATTAAGCTTATGGATGCAAAATAGGACCAATTAAGGCATAAATAAGGATAAACAAAACAAGTTAGCCCCAAACAAGTGTGAAAATGGAAGGGTGTGTATTTTCCTACCATACAATAACACTTTACATTGAGCAATGTGTGTTCCAGGAATAGGGACCTGGGATCCATTCACCCATGAGTGAATGGTTCCACCCTAGACCTTTGAACCTAAATTAAAAATATTATTTTTCTTGTATTTTATTGTCCCTAAATTCAAATTTCAATTTTGGCTTGTAGTTTTTAATTATTTCAAGAAATTAAGGATACATACCTATTAATACAAGGTCTTTTTATCAAATCAAATCTAAGTTTTTCCTAACATTTTAAAGTGAGAAAAAGTATAACAAAGATTATGATCAAGGGTAGTCAAGAGTAGATTTATTAGTGATTTATTTCAGTAATCAATATCTCAAGCACCATGTCAAAGTCTCTTACAATCATGCATGTTTTTGGAGCTAAAATTGTGATGTAGTCTTCAAAGGTCCTAGCAAGAATTAAAGTGATATTTCAAGACTCAAGATCAACATCCATTGAAAAAATTTAATGTAAGATCAAGATTAGTATTGTAGAATTACAAAGTTTTACTCAAGGGTTAGATCTGAGGTTGAAGAAGGACTGTAGATTTCTTGAAGAGAAAAATTAGAAAAGATGTCAAAGTCAAAATTTATTAAAGTTGTCATCAATTCATAGAAAATCAACTACATATAAAATTTATAACTTTCTAAAACTTAAACCCAAATCAAACAGAAGCTATAGATTAGCATTTGAGGCTCCCTAAAGTTGCTTGAAATCTCTAAGCATAGACCCATTTTGCATGGGAAAATGAGTCCTAGTTTCCTTCTGAAACTGACTTTTTGTGATTGGTATACAACGTTTAACCCTTCTCAAATCTGAAAAAAGTTTGTTGTTACTATTAGTATTGAGCTTTAAATTTTTGTTTAAATTTTGAATAAGCATAATTGAGTAGATTTAATATTTATTTTTTTTTCACTGATTAATTAAAAAATGGATTCGTTCTATTTTAAGACAGAATATCACTTTTCTCCAATTAGCATTCAAGGATGCCCTATAGATCTCACCCCAAGAGTCAAATCGATGCAAGATATCAGACAATAAAGGATCCTAGGATATGATTTAGGATTACAAGATGGGTTCACCACCAAGTTAGAGCTTGGAAAAGACAATGAAATACAAGATGAAATGCAAAACCCTAATACGATGAAAACTTGATTTAAATGACCTAGAAATGCAACAAGAATGAAACAAAAAGCTATAAAATAGAATGTGTGCACCTGAAAGCTTGAGGAAGACTTGAAATAGTTCTGAAATTATAAAAAACCTAAATTTTTGACCTACTAGGACTCATTCCCCATTTTGGGTTAATTAGTCCTAGTTTTGGGAAACTTCACTAGAACATGTTTCAGGAAAATGGGTATCCAAATCTACAAAGATCTAAAAAAAACCTATAGTGGGACTCATTTTCCACTCTTGGCTATTGAGTCCAATTTGGATTTTCTAGAAATTAAAAGCTTGAATCTGCTCTTCTCATTCTGCTTAGTTTGTTCCTTAAGGTTCCTAGATCCAAAACTCTAATTTTGGGGCTATAGATGAACTTTTAGTGAAGATTATGACATGGAAAATGGGTAGAAAAATCCAAAAATCTTGTAACCTATTCTTGAATCATCTCCAATCCTTCAAAAAACCTAGATCTGTAATAACACAAAGAGAGGGAATTTTTTTTTTTTTTTGGGAATAGGGGTTTGCCTTGGTAAAACCCATTTTAGGTGATTAAACCAAATGATGAAATGTGATAATGAAGCATTAACATGAAATAATGCAATTAGAAACTTTCCATGGTGATGGATCCTGAATTTCTTCAACAATTGATGAAAATATTGCCCTTGAATGCCTTAGAATTGATCTTGAAAGTTATCTTGATGACCTTGTGAAGACTTGGAATGCTTAACTCTTCAATGTTTGAATTGAGACCTTGAATGGATAATAAAATAATGATTTGGAAGCCTGTTCATATAGGAAATCTACTCACATGAATCTTAATTTCATCCCTAAGGCCGACATAGGAGAATTTTGAATTAAAAACCCACTTTTCCCATTGAGAACCTGAAAAATAGGGAAAATGTGACTCATTCATCGTCCTAGGTGAATGAGTCCCACCTAGATGGGACTTATTCACCCAACGTGGCAAATGGGCACCACAGGGGCTATTTTTGTTCCTAAAGTGTCAGGGAGTGAAGAAATTAAGCTTATATGTTGATCTTGTAAGGTCTTTGATCAAATTATGCCTCAAGATGAAAAATATGGGGTCATAGGGTCCTATTAATGATGATATAAATAAATAAATACACTTTACAACACTAAATTAAGGCAGAATTATGTCTATTTAGCTTAGAAAGGCCCTAAATCCCATATGAATGTGTAGAACACATTACAACACTAGATTAGGTCCACTTGATTTACAAGCCTCCTAAATTTAATGTCAAGATGTAAATAAGTACATTTTACAACATTAAATTAGGACATAGTTAGGTTAATTTATCTTAAAATGGCCCAAGAGCTAAAGTGGATGTGTAAAAAACCTTACAACACTAGAGCAAGGTAACATTAAGTCCAATTTATCATTATTTATTCCCATATCAAGTGTTAAAATGTAAAGGGATCTATTTTTCTACACTACATTTAGCCCTCACTTTAGTGAGAGGATGAAGTTTCTTCAAACTCACACTACAGTAGACATTCTAGAGGTGTTCAATCGTACCAATGTGGATGGTCTAGGATAATAAAGATCAAGGAAGCAGTCAAGCCCTTAGGATGTAAGATCCTAAGTCAAACCAAAATAAGCACTAAAGGACATGTACAAGATGTATGATATGAAACATAAAGATACACGATCATGAAATGTCAATATCTAAAAGAAAGAAAAAATAATTAAAAATAAAAATGAGGTGGAGCAAGATTTGACCATTTGTCCAACATGATGCTAATCAAATCTAGGCTATTTGTCCAAAAAATGCACACTCACTCTGAGGCAACAAAACTCTTTGTTGTCTACTAGGTAAGAGATCCTAAGAGGTGAAACACATACACTCATGGCTCGTATGTACTGACACACATGCAAGTGGCTATGGGGAAATTCATGCCTCAAATTTGGATTCCTTCTTAATGTATACCAAAGTTATACCTCCTGATAAATTTAATAAGGCACCACACAAAAATTATTTTTTAGCTTCATGAGACAAGCAAAACTTCGTATGCTTAGAGCTCATGAACAAACAAGCTGGTTGCATAGGCATACAAGGTGACTATATAACAAATGTTGTAACTATAGAATAGTATAAGGAATGTTCAAAGTGATTTTTCTTAGTTCATCCAAGGTCTCTTCTTAGGGAACATCATTCCTAACATATCCAAGAAAGGACAACACAAAGAAATATCATGCTCTTGGAGGGAATAAAACCTAATGAAACTGCCAAGAAAGAGACACATCGCAAGAAGAAATAAAATCACATAATTAAATATGAGTGTTGATGTATGGACCCACTTACTATGGCTAACACCATTACTATGAGAAATTGCTTTAAAGTAGAAGAAGACATGAGAGCTTATTCAAAAATCCCTATGCTAAGTAATATGTTTCTGATAATCTATGTCATGAATAAATTATTATGTCACATGTGAGTCAACTTAAAGAATGTCTTCCACATCCCAAGCTTTCTCTTTTATATACATGAAAGGTGATCAACTATCCAAAAGAGACAACGACAAGTGACATACGAGGAAAAGGCTATCTAACCCCTTGCTCCCACTTAGTGTAGGACAAGGGTGAGCTGAATAGGATGAGAATATGTATTAGTTAGAGGAACTAGGTGCTTCAACCCAAGGAAGAGCACCAAAAATCCTTAAGATGTTGAATTTTATTACTCAAAGGCTTACATTCATTAGTAGCATGACCATGAACTCCATGATAGGTGCAAAATGAATTCTTGTAATAAAATTTCTTTCATTTTCTTTGAGGGAGAAATATTAGATGATCTTGGATTAGTCTTTCCAAGATATTGTCTTGATTAATAGAATATGTCCCTTTGTTATGTGACAAAGATATCACTTACTTAGTACAAGATGTCATACCTATGCAAGACTATTTAGATTGTGAGATTTTTTTTCTCTCCTTTACAGGAGGGTGTAAAATCTAACAAATTCAAATCATTATTTTTTTTTGCTTGGTGAAATTTAAATTAAGAAAATATTTCTTCATTTGTTTTGTTTCTTACAAAGGATTAAGACCACTAGTGTCTATCAGTTCAAGATGCACTACTGTTAAAGTTAGTTTAGAATAGTATTTTGTAATATTGTTGATATTGAGTGAAGGTTTGTTTGATGGTTTGATTTCTATGAAAAGTAAATAACCAATACCATGATTTGTTTCTTTTGTGTGAGGGTCTATAGGGACACAAAAATATTGTTCTCTAGCACCACATTCTTTCCACTATATCCAAGTTGTTTCATAGGCGCATAACCTTCCCATAAATCTTCTTCATTTCTTTTGGATCTAGTGGTTGTTCATAATCGGCTTCATCAAAGGTTGTTGTGTAATTTTTCTTTTGTTCTAAAGTAGTGGACGTGGATGCTTTCAAAGGGTCTTCTAAATTTTGTGTTGACATTATTGCTTTTTCTTTTCCCTTTTCAAACACTTTGTTTATGATCTTGTATTCCCCCATGAATGTTGGTTCAAAATCCAAGGAACCCCAATCATATTCTAATAGCTTCATCACTTCCTTAATATATGTTTTTATTTGTCTTTCTCTTGCATGGGTTCCACTTATGTAGTTGGTGTTAATGTTTCCAAAGGATTCTCTTTGTTTTTCTCAAGTTTTAAGATGATATAAGGCTCATGATCAACATCAAGTGTGTACACTATGTTGTTGTAAACATATTTCTTTTTATCATGGAGAGTAGAAAGAACCGCATGCATCTCATGAATCCAACATCTTCCTAAAAGAAGTTTGTAGAAATATTGTGAGGCATGACATGAATCTGATTTTCTAATGTAGCTTTTCCATCTATAATAGGAAAAGTAATCACAATGAGCTCAGTTCCTTTTCAACATTGTCAAATCCACTAATAGATAAAGAGATTGGTTGAAGTTTTTATTTGTCTATGCCAAGCCTATCCAAGAGGGATACACTACACACATTATGGGTGAAACCATTGTATATGAGGTTTCAATTTATCCCTTTTCTATTATATCGAGCTATGATCATGAAACCATTATTTTATTTTTGCACTTCCAAAGGGGGAGTTCACTTTGGTAGAAAATAATGTCAACATTTAGTTCTTGAATCATGGCTAATATGTCATTCAAGTTTATACTAGAAGGAACCATAGCTTGTTGCAAGGTTGTTTGAAGCATAGTGTGATAATTAGGTGAATTTTGAATTAAGTCCCATAGGGATATATTTGCAATAGTTTTCTTAAGTTGTTCAACAAGATCATACTCCTTCCCATGAGGAGGACACAGTAAGATAGGATTAGGAAATGGGAGGGATGTTGAGGGTATTTCTCTTGGTTGTAGATTATTCCAAGTTTTATATGTATGAGAAATGATATTATGACTTGGCTATTACAAAATATTATTCTTAGCTAGGTAAAGGATAAGTTTGGGTTTGTGTTGAGTTTGTTGTTTGTGTGAAAGTGGGTAAAGGATAAGTTTAGGATTTTTGAGTTTTTTGTTTTTGTAAAGATGGGTAAAGGATTAGAGGATTATTAGGATGTCCCATGGGGTATCTATCAGGTCCATTAATCAAGGGGGATCTAATAGAAACTTTCACATTCCTAACCTCAACGGTCTTGGTTTGATGTATCTCTAATAAAGGGAAATATAGTATCACCTTTTTACCATCACCCAAGGAAGAAATATTACTATTGTTGTTATTTTATTTCACCATGATAGCCTCCATAGGAGGAGAGTTTTTATGAGAACTACAAACCAAATGTTCTTGAAATTCAAGGATTGGTTCTTCCAAAATGAATTCATTGCAAGTAATGGATTTATCAATAGTTGGAAATTATCTTGTTTATCAATATTGGGGATATTAGGAGAAGGCTCTATTTTTTTTTTCATTTTTATTTAAGGTCTCATTCTCTTGTGCCCTATTATCTACCCTTGTTAGCTTCATCACAATTAGGGTAGGGAAATATTCTCATGACTCCTAATAGGTATATCTTCTAACACCAACCTATCCTATTTGCATCGATTATGGATATTAGGAGAAGAAAAAATTTGATTGTCATGGCTATCTATGTTACTATCTTCTCTCACTAAAAACTTCTCACAAGCAAGGGATGAATGAAGATTAGGAAAATTGATGTTTAGAAATGTTTCAATGATCTCATCTTCTTGTTTTCTACTATCTTCCAAAGGTGGATGAGGAGAGGGACAATCAAGACCCTCAACACTTGTATCTTCTTTCACCAAGATACCTTTGTCACTAATAGGAGAGGTATCAGGAGAAGAAAAAGTATGATTGTTATGATTTCCAACACCACCATCGTCACCAATGGGTAGTATAATATTAAGGATTGTGTCAATGGTTTGATCCACTTGTTTTAGGGTGTTCTCATAATTATGAAAGATAATAGAAGGATAATTAACATCTTTCTTAATGACCTAATTGTTGTAATATAAATTGAACTCATAGGAGGGGATGTTGTACTTATGCAATCCATTCTTAACCATATCAAGCCACATATCTTGAAAGAAAACATTATATTAAGGAAAAGTAAATAAAGTGCAATTTTATGACCTAAAGTGAAATGAAATTTTCAGATTTGAAGCAAAGTGATTTGTTGACTACACTACAATAATTTGAAAGATGAAATACAAATTTGGAATTGAGCAATGCAAGAAATGGACTAATTTAGGCTATACTTAGTGAAATGCATGTAACAGAAAGTCAACCCAATGAAACAACTAACCAATGGAAACAAAGAAAAGATTAAAAACAAGGTTTTTAGTGCAATAAAAGGTAGTTTTAGGGGTGCACTGGGACTGATTCACCCAAGGCGGTGAATGAATTCGTCCTAGCAGGGATTTCTTTTTCAAAATTTTTAGATATTTTCAATTGATTTTTATAATTTTTAGTTTGTTTGATGTGTATCCTAAATGAAAATGTAGGTTTTACATGATTTTCAATGATTTGAGATGCAAAAATGCCACGTATATGTGCTTTTACTAATGCAAAAATTTGAAACCCTAGAATGCTAATTAACTAATGCAAACCTTAATGCAAATTCAGTGCAAGATAGATCTAGGATGATGATGGACTACAAAATTAGTAAAGAAGGTTCTTAAATGTAGGTTCACAAAAAATGATTAGTTTAAAAACAAATGATTTATTGTTTAAGACATAGAACATCACTTTTCTCCAACTAACATTGAAGGATGCCCTAGAGATCTATCCCCAAGAGTGGAATATATGCAATAAATTTGATAATAAGATATCCTAGGATATGATTTTAGATTACAAGTGGGGTTCACCACCAAACTAGAGCTTGGAAAAAACAATGAAATACAAGATGAAATGCAAAATCCTAATATGATGCAAACTTGATTGAAAGACCTAAAAATGCAACAAGAACAAAAATAAAAGCTATAAAATAGAATGTGTCTTGGAAGCTTAAAGAAGACTATAAATAGCTTTGAAATTATCAAAAAATCTAAATTTTTGACCTACTGAGACTCATTTTCCATTTTGGGTGAATCAATCCCAATTCTGGGAAACTGCACCAGAATAGGTTCCAAGAAAATGGGTATCCAAATATATAAAAATATCCAAAAAACACCTACAGTGGTACTTATTTTCCACTCTTGGAAAAGGAGCCCAATTTGGATATTCTAGAAATTCAAAGTCTGAATCTACTCTTCTCATTCATCTTAGTTTGTTCATTGAGGTTCCCAAATCCTTATGGAACCCTAAATTTCATCATTCTATTGTTCTTATCCTCAATATCATTAGGGTTTATGGTTTTATGCTTTATTCTTTATACCCTTAATCTATTCATTGGCTTTTGTTTGCTTATTAACTAGCTGCATTGGGTCGCTATTTGAATTAAGTGGCATTTTATGGCCCTTGCTATCATTCTTGACTGACCTTATCTCTCAAGTCACCTACTATGCCTAGGAAGACCTCTTCTTTATGAACAAATTATTTGCACACACATTTTTCCACCCTTTTAAAATTCAACTCACAGTCTATCACTAATCGTAGGTTCTATTTAAAAATGTTGTACTCATCACACAATGAGTAATGTAGTTCCTCTATAGCACCATCAATGTCCATCACTATTGGTTTATGTCCTGTCACAAGTTGAGTTCCACCTACCACAAGGAAACCCATGATGAGCTATGTAATGTCTATCCTTCAGCCCTTAGTTCATCACCCATCACATGTTTTGTTGTTATTTTGAGAAGGTTACCCACGATGAGTGATGAATGGTTTTCAACAACCATGGGATTTCATCGCCTATTACGTGTTGTTCCATCACATTTGGAGGATAACGCATGACCAACGTCATGGTTGAACCTATGACCCATCCTTAGTTCTGAAGTAAATCATCGACCAGGTTTTTTATTGTTGTCACAGGATGATAACCTATGATGAGCGATATAGTTAAGGTCTTAACCCATCGCTAGCCCTTACACTATCACCAATTATCTCTTATCTTACAAAGGAGAACCCATGACCACTAATGGGTGGAGCTCCTCCCCATTGTGCGGGTATGGTCTATCACCAATTAAAGTGGCTTGGTAGAGGAGGAACTGAAGATGGATGATGTAAAACAAGGATCTTTGGTTAAATTTTTTTGGTGGTCAGATCAATGGTTAGTGGCTCATTGTTGGATCTAAGACCATTGCTTGATGAGGTTTCAAAATGGATTGTGACCTAGCGATGGACGATGCCTTTGGGATGTGGTTGGGATTTTCCCATGATTAACATGATCGATGGTGGACGAGTCAAGGTAGACTAGGTAAGGATGAAGATGGACGCATGGCTACTTTAAAGCATCTCCTCATTGTTTCCTGGTATGATCAATAAAGCAAGTGGTGAATATTAATATAACTCATTGCTTGTGCTTTAAGTTCATGGTGATCAACAGTGGAGATGTAGTTTGCAATAATTGAGCTTTCTGGTCACACAAGCGAACCAAGATGGATATTAATTGCAACTGGCCTTACATTCTTCTATTTAATGAGGAATTGTTCTAGCTTGATCAAATAATTTATGAATTTGAAAGGAGTGTATAATTAATTACTGTGGCTATTGGAGAGATATTTGCAAAAGTTGTGAGTGTAAGTATTGTTGAGTAGGTGGCATCACGTATTATGGTATGTAGGTGTGTGCACTTACTACATTGTTAATTGTGGTTCAAATTTTCTCTACAACTTGGGTCTATGGGTGTTTTCGTTGCTTGTATGTGTGTTTCTCCTAGAAATTGTGGTGTGTTCTCTTCTACATAATTGGCATTATTTTTCATTGCACCCTGAAAAAATGAACAAGCCTAGTACTCTTGTTGCACTACTTCAAAGGTCTTGAAGGTTGAGTATGCAAGAACCAGTTGCATATGTGCCTAAGGATAAACCCCTCCCGACTGAGGTTCCAACTATTTCAAAGAAGAAGAGAAGTGCTCACAAGAAATGTGAAAAGGTGGTTGTTAGGAGCACATATTCCTTAAGAAGTAGAATTATCTCATAGAAACCAACTCAGAAGAAAGAGAAGGGACCTCTATTTGCAAAAGAACTAATGAGGTCTAGCTTGAGTCCTGGGGATTTCCAAAGAAACCCGCTACTCCTATCTTAATTTTTGATAGTTCTTCAAGTGTAGAAGGAGGAGCTGGCCTTGGACCTAGTTCATTCCATACTTCTTTGGTGCCTTATAGTGACTCAGTGGATGACATTGTAATTGCAACTCCACTCTCTATTATAAGACCCAATGAGGGTGGTTACTTAGTAGCTGACAGGGCCAAGTAACACTCATGTCCTTTTCTAATGGTGTTGGGTTTTGGGTGTTTTGGTGATGTGGCTTCCTAATGGAAAGTTTTTTTGGTTATTTTTTATGGTGACTGGTTCATGATTTCATGTGGATAATTGCAATGGTGGTTACTCTAGTGTTGGTAAGCATGCCAATTTTGTTGATGCCTTTTGGAAGGTTTGCATGGCAGCTTCAACAAATGGGTTAGTGCTCATTTTTCATTTTCTATTTTCCCATTATCATTAAATGATTAAGGATGTAACGGTTCAAGAAATTAACCTCGATGAAATGAATTTTGAAATTAATGTGAAATGTATTTACATTTTTAGCAAGATGCTTTGTCACTCTTGTGTGTTATAAAAGGGATTTCATGGATCCATGTAAGGGGTTTTGTCTAACAATTTTCAGTCTAGTAGGTCTTAGGTAGAAGTTTAGTACAAGAAGTAAATGATAATGTAGAATTCTTGATGAATTTGTTGAGAAATTGTTTTGGATAGATGTTATATATGTCATAATCTTAAAGGGTTTTACACAAAATACTGTTATGTGAGAAAATTACAAAGTCAAAATCATATACTCTCCTTTTGTACAATTTTAGGAATCATAAATGAAATTATGAAAGATTGCTTCATCTATCATCAATGGTTCAATTGAATGTATGGCTTTATTTATTTGCTTTAACTCAAAGGGTTTTATAAAATGCTTGGGAACGGTCATGGGTCTTTGAGAATTTACAAGGATTTGATAAGTAGTAATGTTTTGGATAATATGAGTCTTTGTATTGCAAGGAATTAAAAATATTGTATGTATCTTTTAGAATCAAATAATTGGTGTATTATTGGTTATTTCATATTTCACTCCACCTACCCAATTGATGAGGCACTGGCTTGTTCATCAATAATTCATGCAATTAAATAAATAAATCACATACCTGGTTACTGATTCAGAATAAAAACAACATTTATTAAATATTTCCTATCATAAATCGTATGTTTGAAATTCATCCACATTCTTAGCAAAATTGAGATTAATTCACTCAAAGGCCTACCAAATATTTAGTGAGTTTAGTGTGTTTGCTTTCAAATAAGAATGAATCTATATTGAAGTGTTCTTGAAAATTTAATATACCAAATGAACACTATATGGAATAACCTCCTTGGTCCTAGAGAGCCTATAGTGAAGAAATGGAGACCTCAAAATCCTCTATTCATTGTTTTGGCCACTAGTGCTTGGTGATTTTTGAATATAAAGGTTGGATACCTTTTAGAAGATTCCAAGGTTAGCTAGAAAAATCACCAACAAATTGGTGACTCTGCTGGGGATAATTTTCATCCTCCAGTTGTAGATTATTTTAGTATAGAGTCACATGGTGATAAATTTGGACATCTTGTTCAGATCTTATGCAATTCTTGAAGCTGATGAAATTGTCAGTAGCAACAAAGTGTGAAATTTTTTAAGGTGACTCCACTATTGGAGAAAACCCAAAACTAGATCTTGTTTGAAGTTACTTCAATTTGTTATAAAGAAAACTCCTCTAAAGAAGAGGTGGTGACTCTGACTTAAAGAACCTAATAAAGAATATGATAAGGCTTCGGATCTACACACTTCAAGATCAAAGGTGAAAAGCTTCTTTGAGACTCCAAATATTCTCATCAATTTGAGGAAATATCATTATATTATAGACAATTTATGGCAATTCTCAAGATATAGGGCATAAATATTTCCCAATTTAGTGAAATATCACTAATATAGGGAAAGGAATGATATATTTGCATAATTTTAAATTAAGGTTGAAATGGATGTTGAAATATGTCATAACCATGAATTTCACATGTTGAGTAGTATTATGCAAAGTAGAGTTAGAATATTTACTTCATAAGGACTTATGTTCTAAAGTGTAAAAGCAATTTGAGTTACCTTTTGATGACACTAATAAAATTTGCAAAGGGTAAAATAAGATGTCTTGTCAACTTGTACATCTTGAACCAAAAATGAATGTAATGACACATGATGAGTACCCCCTATCACATAAAAGGAATTTAAGTAATGTTAGTGGTTTTCCAAACATTGTACTACCCAAGATTAAGGAAAAGAAACCAAAATTTAATGGAAAGAAGTTTAATTTAGCAAGCATGCATTTGCTGGAGTTTGGAGATTTAATGGGATATTATGAAGTAGATTTTGAAGATGTGATTATGAAATTTTTTGTGCGATCCTTGAAGGAGGATACAATAGATTGGTTCTCTTTCCTACTTTCATCCTCTATATATTATTATAATGAACGTAAGATAATTTTTATGAAACAATTTGGTGGAAGAGTGAAGACAACTGAAGTGAGAAAAAAATTCATGCACATTCAAAGACATGAAGATGAATTAGTCCCCTCTTTTAATCTCAGATTTACATAATCCATAAAGGATACCTTGAAAATATTAGACCAAATGATGCTAAATGTTTGGTCATATACCTTGGTTCCTTTGATATAAAGGCGCTTTATCTATTGAGGGATAATGAACCTACAACCTTGCATTAGGCATATAAAAATCTATGGATATTGAGAATAATTTGAAATACTTCATAATGAAATGACATAATGATGCAAGTATGAGTCATCTGAATATACCCCATGTAATTAGAACTAATGGATCAGGTAATATAAATGCTTGCAAAGAGGATAATGCTTCTGGGATTATGACCTCTCCATTATCACAACATGAAAAGTATGATAAATCTCAAGTTAAGAGTGAAAAAAGTTTGAGCAATGTTGCTCAAAAATATTTTGTTGACAATTTGTATAAAATGCAGAGGTTCAATGGAGAATCACCATATGAATTGTTTATGATTTCAAACTTGAAGATTTTAACTGCATTGATTTGTTTTGTGAAATTTATGAATATGGGTTGAGTGCTTTGCAAAAAGAATTGAAGCCCCATAGTTTTTATCAAATACCTAATTAGATAAAGGTTATGGAATATTTTAAATATGAATGTGCATGAAGTATGGATTCCTAAGATAAAGATAGAAATTATTCTTTTGCAAGGAGTCAAAGAGAAGAGCAACATGGTATTGTTGAAGAGAAAGATACATAGGATGATAATAAAGTAAATATGTGTGAATTCCTTCCTGATGATGTTTTAAGAACAAGAGAGTCAAGAGAGATATCTGATATCACTCCATGTCATGTCTTGGTCAGTGAAAATGATACTAATATGAATGAAATTCCATCAAAAACCAATAATAAATACATTGAAGATAGAAGCTTTAACACTCACTTTGAAGAATATGAGCATGGTTTATGTAGTGGCGAGTCCTCTAATGAGGAGGATTATAATGATAGCCAATGTGATTATATTTCTGATGCTTTTGAATGTTCCTATAAGGATGATCTAGAGTTGTATTCTCCACCCAGAGAATGTAGTAATATGAATTTTAATGAAATAACTTGCCCCCTAGTGGATGATCAAGTTTCACTTAGCACAAATTTGGAATGTGATGAAGGTTTGTCATCAATGGATTATATCAATTCTATCAATGATGAAGAACTTGAAGATAAGGACATATGTGTTCAATATGTTGGTACTAAGTATGAAGTTAAATATGGTGGAAATGTGTTTGGTCCTATTGTTCCTTGTTGCTCATATGAAGCAAAGGTAGAGTAAGATACACATGAAGAGGAGTATGGAGTTCTTAGAAAGTGAGCTGAAAGGGTTAAATATTGATGATGTGGGTAGAATGGAGAGTTCATTTGTATATTCTTCTAGTGATTGTGATAATTTTGAATATAATGATGATATGGAAGGTTTTGAAATTCATGTTCAGAAGGTCAACATTTCCATGACAACAATGAATTTGTGTGAAAATCCCTTATATGGTGAACCCTTGTTACAATATGGAACAACAAACAATAAATCCTACTGGTATAGAAATAATCCACTTTTTCTTGGAGACTTTGATGAGTGCATGGCAAGTGGTACATATGCATATGAAGAATATGATATAGTTGAAATAGCAGGGAGTGGACAAGATTGTAAAGATGAATATGACCATAGTGAATGCAGTACAAATGTTGATGAGAGACAGTATGATGAACTTATAGATTATGAAAATGTTACAAAATTGAGTGACTCATATCAGAAGGAATTTAGGGGTATAATTGGAATCAAGAAGGATGATAATCAGTATGAATGTACACTTGTACTTTTTGTTGAAGCTCCACATCTTATGGATCTTATCACATGGTTGCTTCCATCTAAAGAAATGGACCCTAGGGTGGGGTAGAGTATAAATTCTTCTATACATGTATTCCATCCCTCAAATAACTTGGAAGAAATTGGATATTGAATGTAGTAAAGTGTTCAACTTGGTTCAAGAAAACTAAAGGTAGTGGGGTATGTGCAGGATCATCGTGCAAAAAATAGGCCCTTAAGTGTCAAAAAATTCAGAAAAATCAGTGTTAGGCAACTTGATGTAAATATTTGAATAAGTTATCTATATTATTTCAAAAATATGTAAGAATAGAATTTGTAGAAAATTGAATTTAGTTTCTTAAATACTAGGTTTATTTAAAAATAAATAAAATCTATTTGGTGAAAATTTGAAATTTCAATGCAGTAGTACTTAAATTTTAGGGAAAAAATAAGAAGTAGGTGTCTGTCTGACCACCCTGACCATAATAAAATGATAATATTTTTTGTAAGATTTTATATATAAGTAGAGGACTCATGTCCAGATGTGATACATATTTTTTTGTAATTTTTTTCCAAGTAAATAATTAATTATGAATTTTTTATTACAACTTTTAGAAAATATAAAAACTCATATGTCGACCACCTTAACTTGGTCAAAATTCATGAAATTTATTTTTTATTTTTTTAATCCTATAGTATGTGAAGCATAGAATGTGACACATTTTTTGGATTCAAAAAATATGATACCGTTTGAAAGTTATAGATGTTTTTCAATCAGCCTATCGATCAGGACTTTAGTCATAATTCTAATAGGAAATGAATAATAATTATTTATTAAATTCAAATTAAATCATAATTTATATTTTTGGAAAGCTGAGAATCTCCTCTAAAAACCCTTTTCGTTTCATTAATTTTGGGTGAAAAAAAAAGTCGTCAGCCACATACCATACAAATATTGCCACTTTTTGGCGCACCATGATCCTGCACATACCTAGTGTCCCAATCTATAATTAGGTGGAATATGAAATTTTTATCTTTCTAATGTATCTAGATGAGCTTGTAATGCAATAGCATAATGAGAAAAATAAATCCATGTTAAGTGGAGTGGATAAGGTTATTTATGGTGGTATTCATTGCTCAGATGTTCACAATGCAAATCTTGATCTATTGAGATAAAAACATAACAAGGTATTTGATAGAGGAAAGATCTCCTTTTAAGATTTTGGAGGCTATTGAGCCTCCAATTTGGAAAATAAAGCCAATAAAATGGGTGAGAAGGCTTATGTGATGAAAATAGAGGGTCATATTTTACACCCACATAACTATGCTCATCTCCCCTTGATGGTTTTCTTCAATCAGAGATTCTAGATTCTTTCTATTCCTTTAATAGACTTACATCCCTAGTAAGAGCCATAGGTGGAACCCTAAATTTCATCGTTCTATTGTTCCTATGCTCAATCCTATGAAATATTCTTCCTCAATATCACTATGGTTTAGGGTTTTATGCTTTATTCTTTATACCTTTAATCTATTCATTGGCTTATGTTTGCTTATTGACTAGCTACATCGAGTCACCATTTGAATTTAGTGGTGTTTTATGGCCCTTATTATCATTCTTGAATGACCCTATATCTCAAGTCACCTGATGCACATAGCAAGGCCCCTTCTTTATGACAAACTTATTTGTATGTGCATTTTCACACCCTTTTAAAATGTAGCTCATAATTTATCGCTTGTCATAGGTTTTGTTTCAAAATGTTGTACTCATCATTGTATGAGCGATGCACTTCCTCTATAGCACTGTCTAAGTCCATCACTATTGTTTTATCACCCATCACAGGTTGTGTTCCATCTACCACAAGGAAACCCACGATGAGTGATGCAATGTCTATCCTTCGACCCTTGGTTCATTTCCCATTGCATGTTTTGTTGTTATTTTGAGAAAGTTACCCATGCTAAGTGATGCATGGTTTTCAATAGTTGCAGGATCTCATCACCTACCATGTGTTGTGCCCTCATGTTTGGAGGGTAACACATGAGCAATGATGTGGTTGAACCTATGACCCATCATTAGTTTCGAAGTAAATCATCAGATGAGTGTTTTATTATTGTTGCGGGAAAATAAGTCATGATGAGTGATGTGGTTAAGGTCTTAACCCATCGTTGGCCCTTGCACTATCATTGATTATCTCTTGTCTTGCAAAGGAGAACCCATGACCATCGATGGGTGGAATTCTGATCCATCGTATGGGTATGGTCTATTTCCAGTTAAAGCTACTTGGCAGAGGAGGAACCCGCGATGGAAAATGTAAATCAAGGATCTTTGGTTAAATTTTTCTAGTGGTCAGATCAATGGTTAGTGGCTCATCATTGGCTCTAAGGTCATCACTTTATGAGGTTTCAAAATGAATTGTGAGCTAGAAATGGATGATGCCTCTGGGATGTGGTTGGGATTTTCCCATGCTTAACATGATTGATGACATACGAGTCAAGGACAATTGGGTAAGGATGCAGACAGACACATGGCTCCTTTAAAGCATCTCCTCACTATTTCCTGGTATGATGTATAAATCAAGTGGCAACTCATAATATGCCTTGTTGATTGAGTTTTAAATCCATAGTGATCAATGGTGGAGATGTAGCATGAAGTAATTGAGCTTTCTCCTCATGTGAGAAAATTGAGATAGATATTGATTGCAGCTGGCCTTACATTCTTCTATTTAATGAGGATTTGTTGTAGCTTGATCAAATCATTCGTAAATTTTCCAAAGTGTAGAGTTAATTGTTGTGGTTGCTAGAGAGATAATTGGAGAAGTGGTGAGTGTAAGAATTGTTGAGGAGGTGGCATGGCATCTTCTAGTATGTAGGTGTGTGCACTTGCTACATTGATAATTGTGGTTCAACATTTCTTTGCAACTTGATTTTGTGGGTGTTTTCACTACCCATATGTTTTTTTGTCCTATAAATTATGGTGTATGTTCTTCTACATAATGGGAATTATTTTTAATTACGCCCTGAAAGGATGAGTGATCTTGGTACTCATATTGCACAAATTTGAAGGTCCCAAAGGCTGAGGATACAAGAACTAGTTGCATAGGTGCCTAAGGATAAACCCCTCCTAGCTGAGGTGCCAATTGTTCTAAAGAAGAAGAGAAGTGCACACAAGAAATGCATAAAGGTGGCTATTAGGAGCACCTATGCCTTAAGAAGCAAAATTGTCTTGCAAAAATGGATGAAGAAGAAAGAGAAGGGACGTCTGTTTGTGAATGAATTAACGAGGTCTGGCTCATGTCCTAGGGTTTGTTCAAAGAAACCCGCCACTCCTATCTTAATTTATGATAGTTCTTCGAGTGAAGAAGGAGGAGCTGGCCCTAGCCCTAGTTCGTGCCCTACTTCTTTGGTGCCTTATAGTGACTCTAAGGACACAATTGTAATTAGAACTCCACTTATTGTTATAAGACCCAATGAGTGTGGTTACTCAATTGATGACAAGGCCAAGTAACACCCATGTCCTTTGCTAATAGTATTGGGTCTTTGGTGATGTGTTGATGTGGCTTCCATATGGAAAGTTCTATTGGTTCATTTTGATGGTGATTGGTTCATGGGTTAATGCAGATAATTGCGATGGTGGTTACTCAAGTGTTAGTAAACATACTAATTTTACTGATGCCTTTTGGAAGGCTTGTGTGGTAGCTTCAACAAATGGGTTAGTGCATATTTTTTTCTTTTACTTTTCCCATGATCATTGGATGATTAAAAATTTAATGATTTAGGAAATTAACCCTAATGAAATGAATTTTGAAATTAACATGAAATGTAATTACATTTTGAGCTGGATGCTTTGTCGCTCCCTTGTGCTATAAAATGGATTTCATGGCTTTATGTAAGGGTTTCTATTTGAAAGTTTTGAGTCCAATAGGTCTTAGGTGGAAGTTGAGTATAGGAAATAAATCATAATGTAGAATGTTGGATGAATTCACCAAGAAACTATCTTGGATAGACATTATATATGTCATAATCTTAAAGGGTTTTACACAAAATACTGATATGTGAGAAAATTAAAAAGTCCAAATAATATACTCTCCTTTTGTACATTTTCACAAATCATAAATAAAATTATCAAATATTGTTTCATCTATCATCAATGGTTCAATTGAATGTATAGCTTTATTTCTTTGCTTTAACTCAAAGGGTTAAATGAAATTCTTGGGAAAGGTCATGGGTCTATGAGAATTTACAAGGATTTGATAAGTAGTAATGTTTTGGATAATATGAGTCTTTGTATTGTAAGGAATTACAAATATTGTCTATATCTATTAGAATTAAATAATTGGTGTATTACTGGTTATTTCATATTTGACAACATTTAGCCAATTGATGAGGCAATGACTTGTTCATCAATAATTCATGCAAGTAAATGAATAAATCACATACCTAGCTACAGATTCATAATTAGAACATATATTAAATATTTCCTATCATAAATTGTATGTTTTAAATGCATCCACATTCTTAGAAAGATTGACATTAATTCACTCAAAGGCCTGCCAAATCTTTAGTGAGTTTAATGTGTTTTCTTTAAAATAAGAATGAATCTGTATTGAAGTGTTCTTGAAAAGTTAATATACTAAATGAAAACTATAAGGAATACCATCCTTGGTCCTATAGAACCTAAAGTAAAGGAATAAAGACTTTAGAATCCTCTATTCGTTGTGTTGGCCGCTAGTCCTTGGTTATTTTTGAATATAAGGGTTGGCTACCTTTTAGAAGATTCCAAGGTTAGCTAGAAAAATAACCAATAGATCTAAAACTCTAATTTTGGGGTTGTATATGATCTTTTAGTGAATATTTTTACCTTGCAAATGGGGAGACAACTCCTATAGGCTTGTAACCTATTCTATAATCATCTCCATGTCTTCAAATCACCTAGATCCACAATCACACAAAGAGAGAGAAAATGTTTTTATTGTTAGGGAATAAGGGCTTACCTTGGCCAAACCCCTTATAGGTAATTAAACCAAATGATGAAATAAGATAATGAAGCATGAACATGAAATAATGCAATTAGAACCTTGCCATGGTGATGAATCTTGAATGGCTACAACAATTGATGAATAAAATTTCCCTTGAATGCCATAGAATTGATCTTGAAAGCTATCTTGATGACCTTGTGAAGACTTGGAATGCTTAACTCTTGAATTTTTCACTTGGAAACTTGAATGGATGATGAAATAAGGATTTGGAAGCTTGTTTATATAGAAAGTCCACTCACATGAGTGTTATTTTGATCCCCAAGGCTGACATAGGAGAAATTTGAATTAGAAACCCACTTTTTCCATTGAGAACCTTAAAAATAGGCCAAATGGGACTCATTATCCATACTTGGCGAATGAGTCCCACCTGGATGGGACTCATTCACCCAAGGTGGTGAATGGGTTCTGCAAAGGCTATTTTTGGTCTTGAAGTGTTAGGCAATGAAGAAATTAAGCTTATATGCTGATCTTTTTGGGTTATTTATCAAAATATTCCCCAAGATGCAGAATATGGTGTCATAGGGGCCTATTAATGATTCTATAAAAGACATAAATTCAATATGGACCAAAATCCAATGTGAAAGTGAAAATAAATACACTTAACAACACTAAATTAAGGAAAAAATAGGTCTCTTTGGTTTAGAAGGGCCTTAAATCCCATGTGAATGTGTAGAACACTTTACAACACTAGATTAGGTCCACTTGATTTACAAGACTCCTAAATTTAATGTGAAGATGTAAATAAATACATTTTACAACATTAAATTAGGATAAATTTAGCTTAATTTAGCTTAAGAAGGGCCTAAGACCTAATGTGGATGTGTAAAACACCTCACAACACTAGACCAAGGTGAAATTAAGTCCAACTTATCATTAATTATTCACATATCATGTGTGAAAATGTAAAGGGATCCATTTTTCTACACTACTAAAAGTGTTGTTTAGGTTAATACCCCTATTCTCAATCATAAGGATATTAGTAGATTCTCTCATTGAGTTGACTCACCTAAGGGTTATAAGTAAATTCTTTGTGGGGATCTCATTTCCTAATGAAATAAAAGAAAATAGATCCATATTTGGTGAACCCCACTTTTTCAAAAACTGACAAAACACCCCCTGAAAAAAAACCCTATTTTTCATCTATTTCATTATGGTGAACTCAACGTTTTGGCACTATAAACTTTATGAATTCAGAGTCCATTCAAACCCAAGATCTAGGATTTAAATTACTTTGTATTGTATTGCATTTATTTTCATTTCATTTAGGGTTGTTTACTTGTGTTAGTTTGCATCTCATTGAGGGTTTTAGGTAACTTGCATTTTTCATTCTTTAAAATGTGAAATAATCAAAAATTTCATTCATTTAGGAGACTGTTTACATAACATTGCATGATCAATCACTTAAATAAGAAAATTGAATAAAAATTGCAGCTCAAATTAGGCACCTTTTCTTGTCATTTAGCATCATTTCACACTTGCATTTAAATCTAATTTATGAAAAATATGAAACTGTAACTAATTTTTTGCAACCAAAATTTCAAAATATAAACATCAACACAAAAATCTATAATTTATTTTTTCAAATACCTAGCACAAGACCCATTCAACCATGGATGAATGAGTACTTGATCAGGCTTGTTTGTAAATTTCTAGGCACTAAAAACCCTTTGTCTACATTTTGTTTTTTATTTTAGTATCAATAATTTTTTTTCAATCATTTACAATAAAGTTAATTGATTATTTCAAATGCATTTCAAACATAAATTTTTTGAATTCAAAGACATCATTTTTAGGTTTTTGCATAGTATAATCAAAACATTATTGTGTTTAACATCTAGAAATTGCTCTCTTTTTACATACATGCATTGAACTTCATATTCTAGGGTTTGTGCTTGCATTTTTCCTACTCTCCATTTTGGGTGCACCTTAAGTTTAGTGAAACTTGTATGAGCTTCAAAAACTTGTGTCCTATTACCAATACTATCATGACATGTAGTTCAAGACTCATGTCATCCCTTAATATATCACTCATTGTGGATCTTTGGTTTTCCAACTCTTTCACTCATAGTGTTGATACTAGTCAAGCCACTATGGTCCATATCATTAAAAATTAATTTCCTATGACCTTACAAAAACCTATTGTTACTAATATTTAATCAATGGTTCTTGATGTACCTCAAGGGAACCTAAGATAAATTGATGAAGAATTAGACAAAATACAAATATTTTTGAGTTTTGAACACTTTGTTGGTACTACAATTTCTATCATAGATAACTTGAGGAGAATGATTGATACTAGACTAGGAATAGAAGTTGTGCATAGACTATATCATATCATTAATAAACATGTCCCTACAATGACTATTTGTGCTCAAAATTTGCGGTATACTCAAGGTCATGGGGGAAATCCAATTCCTCCTTCCACAACCATGACCTATATTTTGACATACACTAATACATCCATTACAACAACCATACAACCTACTAGCAATATCAAACTACCTTAGGTATTTCCACTAGGAATCCCTTTAGCTTTGTGCATTCAAATCTCATATCTCCTAATTCACCTCCACTCACAAATTTATAATTCACTTATTCTCCAAACATATATACACCTCCACCTTATTCAACTCAATCTAAAACCATAAATAATGATCCCATCCTTAACCAAATCTTGAAAAAAAATTATTCCCTCCGACAAAAAATTTCTACATTCAATCAAAATCAATTTGGCCAAACTTCACAGTATTTCAAAAGAAACCCATTATTATTGGAGATATTGAGAATGAAAATGACACTAGGTATAGAGATTCCTAGATTTGAGAAGTATGGTGTGAAAGGTGATCCTATCATCCATGTTTCTAAATACACAACCTTATGTAGTAACTTCATTTTTTAGGATAAACTCTTTGTTAAACTCTTATGTAGATCCTTAATAGTCACTACCTTGGAATGGTTTTGTTCCTTATTGAATAACTCAATACATTCCTTTAATGAACTTGTTGATTCCTTTCTCAACCATTTATAGGTATAGATGGGTCCTAAGATGACCTTAGAAAAGTTAATGAGATGTAAGAAAAGGGATGATGAAAAGGTCACTGACTTTGTTTCTCGTTATCAATTACTTTACTCAAAAATCAACATTAAGATTCTTGAATCCTAATCTTCAATGAATGTTGATTGAAAATTTATAGAATAAGCTTCAAGATTAAATTGGGATGATGAAATTTCCCTCCTTGACACAATTGTGTACTGGCCTTTGTGATTACCAAAATTTAGTTAGTAATTGTGAAGTTAAAACTCCCTCTAACTATCCTAAAAATATGAATCCATGTCTCAAACCAACTACCAATCATTTAAGAAACCAAATAATGGATTTATACAATTAAACACTCCTTAACCAGCTCAACATGTTTGGAATCTATGGAAAATGGAGGAATGATGATGTATTCACACCCACTTCTGCAGTGATTCCACTCAAGGTTAACCCTAGAGATCTCTTTGCAAAGGAGAAATATATATTGCAATACGGTTGTCCTAGGGGCTGAAGATGATCTATTAAGGGGTTCACCACCAATTTTAGACTTGGGAAAGGTAATGAAATGTGATGCACAATGAAAAAACCTAATAGATTGCAAAATAACACTAAATGACCTAGAAATTTCTTGAAACAACTCTGAAAACTTAAAAACTGAAAGTGTCAACCCGATAATCTAGATAGTGGTTGGATGAAGATATAGAATGATGGAAAATATGTTATCAAAGTTGAGTGGGACTGATTTTCCAAGCTGGCTGAATCATTCTATTTTTTGGGAAAAAGCATTGGATCTAGTTTCAGCCATAAGGGTATCTAGATCTGTAAAAATCTCTATCATGCCTGCACAGTGGGACTCATTCACCAATAGTGGTGAATCAATCCATTTCTACTTTTCTAAAAAAATATAATTTTTATTCTATATATCTCATCCTATTCTTCTCTTCCTTATTGGTTTTCGAATCTGAAACAACTATTTAAGACCTGTAGGTGATCACCAAGACTGTTCAAGGCTTGGTGATAATCTTGACCACTTTGGATAATTTGCAACACTTCTCCAACCTTTCTCATTATGAAATCTGCAACCTATCCCTAAAAATCACACACAAAGGAGAGGGGAAAATGTTTGGGGATTAGTAGATAGGGGTTTTCCTTGGTCAAACCCCTTGTTGGAAATCAATCCTTAAAATGAAAGAAAATATGAAAGGGGAATGATGAATGAACAAAAGACAATGTTGCAACTCACAAAACCCTAGCAATAAGGTGCTACAAGTATGATTGAAATGGATGTAATGGATGTGGTTCTTGAATCTTGCTTGAATGGAGTTGATCTTGTTTGAAACACTTTCTTGAATCATAAACTCTACACCACAATTGTTAGCACAATAACAAACATTATGAATGCAATTTTTGACATGATGATTGAAACTTGAATGATTCTCTTAAATGATTGATAATATTCCCTTGAATTCCCTTGAATTCTTTTGTGAATGCTCAAATTTTATTTTGAACTCTCTTGAATGCTAGGTGTGAATGAGTGAAAGAACCTTGCATTTATACTCAATTATGCAACAATTCACAAAATTACAACACTACAAGCCGAACTTGGATCTTGGAGAATAAATTTCTATGAAAGATTTAAAATAAATTTGTTTTTAAGTCAAATGGGACTCATTCGCCACCTTGGGAAAATCGGTCCCACCTAAGGGGACTATGAAACAGGCACAGGACAATTGATAGGGGGGATGAATCAATTGTCACACAAATTAAAACTCAAAACTTTATCACTTATCAATTCTTCAACCACACTATTTTGTTATTGTATATGAACATAAAACATAAATAACAAAAAGTAAATCAACACAAATAACACTAGATTTTTATGTGGAAAACCCAATAAGTAAAAAACTATGGTGAGGGTCAACTCATGATATAAATTATTATAAAATAAACAAAAAGGCTCACTACCAAGGGCTCACTATTGAAAAGAGGACTCACTATCCAAATACAAATGCTCACTACCTACAAAGGACTCACTATCCAACAGGGAGGCTCACTACCTACAGATACAAAACTAAACAAAAGATCCACCACTGCAATTAAAGCACATTCACAGGATTACAAAACCTTCAACTTACTTCCTTCAACACATTGAAACACGATTATCACAACTCACACACACATCTTCTCTTATAATTTGTGACACTCTTTCATCACTTTGCATCACTATATCATATAATTCTTCGCAACTCAACTTTCTTTTATACCATCTTTAACCTTAGAAACTTTCTCTAAGGTTGGCCAAAATACATTGTTTCATAAATTCAAATTAGGTTAGCAACTCTAAATTCCTGCTGTGGAAAGGAATAAGAGTGGACCAGTAAAAAAATTTAACCAAGACCAAAAATAATATTCTTGAATATTCTACAGTTCCTTAATTAAATTTTATTCTTTGAATGAAGTGTAAACACTAGGTTGGCCAAACCTAATAAAAACATTAAGGAACAGTGATGCACATGCTTTCTAGCAACTATGACACGTGAACACCTTAGCATGCTTCATTATTCACGAGACTTGATCTTAGATTTCTTTAGATATGTTTGTAGAAAAACAATATACTTCATACACTGAATACCTTTCACTAAATCATCAACACTATGCAAACTTGCACTGGAATATAGAAACATGACTTCCAGATTACCAAACATCAACCTTCTTCACCAGAGGATAGAGAGGACCTTTACAAGACATATCCTAGATCCACAAGATCTAAAATTAAATAGCAAAGGAATACAGAGAAAAAATATTTCTCCCAGACCACAAAACACTAACTCTTCCAGTAGAACACACATACCGGTGCAAATAACTTATACATACCATCTCACCAAAAATTGAAATTCAGAATATATCATCATCAGATCAGCATAATGAAAGCTTTGGAACTACACATGCATAAGATCAATACAGGAAAAATGTGGAGCACATACCATAGCACAATCCAAAAAAATTACTCCCTTTGACTTCTCTTATTTATTAATTTTCTCAAAAACACTTCGAAACTCATCAACACAACACATCTATAGCTATATAATATTGACAACTGATTCAACCTACCTCTTATTTGTCTTGTCCAACAATTTTTATTAGATCTTGGTTCCTTGGTGAAGATCTTAACCACTTGAGGAAGGTATAGGAAGGCTGCAACGATGAATTTTTATTATCCAAGGTTAGATGGAACTAACTATGCTATTTGGAAAATATTGATGGAATAATATCTAGAGTTATGTGGGTATGATGTGGAGAAATATTATAAGAATCCTTATATATTCCTCCTACAAATGGTCTGAGTGTGCTAGATGATATCAAATTGCATGAAGTGAACAATAAGGCAATGCATAATTTGAAGAGAAATTTGGTACACTCTAAGTTGATTAAAGTTCAAAATTTTAAGACTGCTAAGGAAGTTTGGGATGCTTTGGAAAAAGTGCATGAAGGTGATGAAAGAGTTAAAGAGGAAAAATTATATAATTTAAAGATACTATTTGAGCTTCTACATATGTCTAAAGGTGAGAATATTAAATCCTATGCATAAAAATTAGATGAGATAGTGGCTAGAATGTGAGGACTTGGTGCTATTGTAGATAAAACCAAAATTGCAGATGAGATTCTTAGGACTCTCCATGATGCTTACAATGAGAAGGTGTGTTCTATTGAACAAAGTATAGATTATAATACCTATAATAAAGATCTATTGTTAGGATTTTTTACATTTTATGAGATAGGAAGTCGAGCCTAAGGAATGTATGCTAATCAAAAACTATATTTAAAGCTACAAAATTTGAAGATCAGGATGAAGAAAAAATTGATGGAATAGAGGCTAACCTTGTGAGAAGGATGAGGAAAGGATCTAGTAACTATGAAGGTAAGATAACCTTTAAATGCTTTAGTTGTGGTGAAATAGGTCATTATGCTACAAAGTATCTAGAAATACCTAGGAGGAATAAACAAAGACATGAAAATGAATGGAAAGGAAAGATGATCAATAGAACATACTATCTAAATGAGAATTCTAGTATATCTAATGAATATTTTGATTATGAAGATCTCAATGACAATGACTACCTATTCTTGGCTCTAAATAATGAACCTAATTATACTAATTCTAAAAAATAGGTGAAGGAAAATCCTCCATAAAAGGAGAAAAATGAAGGCACTATTATCTCTTCCCTACATGCTAAACACATGACAAATTATTGGGTTGATGACAGTGGTTGTTCACATCACATGACTGGTGATAAAAGTAAGTTTTTTAAACTTGAAAAATATAATGGAGGCTTGGTTATGTTTGGAGATGATATTGGTGTTGAGATTTTTGGGATAGGTTTAGTAAGTTTTGATGGAAAGCATAATACTGATGATGTTTACTATGTTAAGGGTTTAAGGAATATTCTATTGAGTGTTGGTCAAATGACTAGTAAGGGATATGATCTTGTGTTAAAGGATGAAAGCTTTGAGATCATGAAAGGATTCAAAACATTAATTTCTACAAGAAAGAAGTTTGAATGAAATATCCATCAACTTAAAGGTGTTGATGCATGATTCATTATGGCTCAAATTAATGACAATTGGTTATGTCATTAGAGAATGTGTCGCATGAATTTTGATAAATTTTCAAGGATTAGTGCTATTCATGCCATGAGATATTTACCAAGAATTACAAAGCATGCTAATGCTATTTGCAAAAATTATCCACTTGGAAAGAAAGAAAGAAATCATTACAGATCAAAGGAACAATCTACTACTTGACTATTAGATTTAGTTCATACAGACCTCTGTGGTCCTACAAGAGTGATAATTCTACAATGTGAAAGGTACTTTATGCTTTTAATTGATGATTATTCTAGATATGTATGGATTAAAATTATTAGAGAGAAACCACATGCTTTAGATAGATTCAAGACATTCAAAGCTATGGTTTGAAATGAAGTGAATTTGAGGATAAAATGCTTACGATCTGAAAAAAGGTGAAGAATTCACCTCCCATGAGTTTAACATGTTTTGTGAAGTCCATGGTATAAGAAGCCAATAATCTTCTCTAAGGACTCCTCAATAGAATGGACTTGTTGAAAGGAAGAATATAATAGTTCAAGAAGCTACTAGATCAATTATTACTAAGGTTGGTTTACTAGAATTTTGCTCAAAAGAGGTTAGTTGTAATGTTGTTTATGTATTAAATCGAGTTCAAGCAAGAGAAAATAGTACAAATACCCCTAATGAACTATGGTTTGGAAGAGTTCCTACTATCAAGTACTTCAAGGTATTTAGAAGAAAATGTTATATCAGAAGAGATGAAGAAACTTTAGGTAGTTCTGATGAAAGAAGTGATGAAGGAATTTTTCTTGGATATTCTACTAAAAGAAGAGCTTATAGATCTTTTACTAAGAGGCTGAGAAATATTTTCGAAATTGAAAATTTAAAGGTTGATTAGAAAATGAAAAATTCAATTGATATTGATTGATATGTATCTGATGAACCTGAGTATGTAAGTAATGTATGAATAGAAGATATCATGGAAGATGATGAATAAGAGAATCATAATGGACATAATGAAAGAGAAGAAAAAGAACTTGTGGTGTAACCCAAGAAACCTAGGTATGTTCAAAAGAATCATTTAGAGAATCAGATCATTGGAGACAAGACAAAAGGAGTAATGAAAAGAAGTAGAGCTACTACAAAAATAAATCTATGTTTATTTTCTGAGGTTGAACCGAAGACTACAAGTGAAGCATGTAAAGATGAAAATTGGATGGAATAAATGAAGGAAGAACTTAGGGAGATTGGGAAGAATCAAACTTGAGAATTGGTCCCAAGAATGTCATACAAAAACATTAGTGGATGAAAATGGGTATTCAATAACAAATTAAATGAGAAAGGAGAACTGGTCAGAAACAAAGCAAGGCTTGTGTGTCAAAGCTACTCACAAGTAGAAGGTATATATTTTTAGGATATTTTTTGTCTAGTAGCAAGAATGGAAGCTATGAGGATGTTCTTAACATTTTTTTCTCATTAAGACTTTAGTCTATTAAATGTATTTCAAGTCAGCATTTTTGAATGGTGAGCTAGAAGAAGATGTTTACATGGAACAACTGGAAGGATTTTTGTTGGTAGATCAACTAGATATGGTGTGTAGATTGAAGAAATATTTATATAGACTAAACCAAGCTCCTAGAGCTTGGTATGTGAGGTTAGAAATGTAATTGATTCAACAATGTTGTAACAAAGGTACGATAGATAGTAATCTATATTTTAAGATTGAAAATGACAAAGTATTGATTGTAGTTGTGTATGTTGATGACATTATATTTGGAGGAAATGAAAATATGTGCAAGATGTTTTCAAAGGAGATGAAAAAATAATTTCAAATGTCTATGTTTGGAGAGATAAATTTATTTCTTGGGTTATAGATAAATCAAATGAAGAAAGGAATCTTTATTTTACAATCTAAGTATGTAATAGAGATGTTGAAGAAGTTTGGGATGGATGGTTCCAAACTGGTATGTACTCCTATGGTGACTAGTTGCATATTGGGTAAAGATGATGATTCACCTAAGGCTTATAATAGCAAGTATATATCTATGATTGGTGGATTATTGTATTTGACTGCTACTAGACAAGACATCATGTATGCTATTTGTCTTGTGGCTAGATTTCAGGAAGATCCTAAGGAAACACATGTTGTTGGTGTTAAAAGAATATTCAAATATTTGAATGGTAATCCAAATTATGAATTATGGTATCCTAGAGATATTGAATTTACACTTAGTGCTTATACAAATGAAAATTGGGATGGATGTGTAGATGATAGAGTACAAGTGGTTGTGCATTATTTCATGGTGGAAGATTGGTGGCATGGTTGAGTTAGAAGAAAGATTTAGTTTCTTTTTCTACTACTAAAGCTGAGTATACTATTGTTGCATCTTGTTGTACACAAGTTCTAAGGATGAAATAGAAATTGAAAGATATCATAGTGGTGTATGATGATCCTATTTCTATCTTCTATGATAATACAAGTGGAATAATCATTACAAAGGATCTTGTGTTGTACTTGAGGAGGAAACATATCTTTATTAGATATTATTTCTATAAGGAAAGGAGAGGTGTGGAAATTCCTTCCTAATGCAAAATCATAAGGAAAGAAATGCATAAAAACTTCCATTTAAAGACTTATATTCATTGAGATGCACATTTACAAAACAAAAGAATAGACAAGTTATCACACATAGAGCTAACACAAGATTTATGTTGGAAAACCCTTATGGGAGAAAAATCCATACACCAAGTAAAGCCACTTTGTATTATAGTAAATAGATTACATATATAGAGTTACAAACTTCACTCTTAGATGTTAACTCACAGTAGCAATCCAATCCCTTGATCGACCTCTCACACAAATTATAGTTGTTCCTTTTTCCACACTATTACAATGCTTGTTAAGCATACAATGTAGAACCACTTCAACCACCTTCTTCATCGAGCTAAACACCATTAATTGTCCTATCTTCATTAACAAGATTCCTTCATCTTGGAACACTCACACCACCATCCAACATGCATCAAGCCACCCAATAATTAATTCCGTCTTAGAGAAATATAGATTTCAGTCCAATGATTGTTGATTCACAACAATGATGTAGAATCAATGAATAAATTTTTTCTACATGTTTACACATCAATTGTCCACCTTTTTTTACTATCATACCATTCAAGTTCACCAAATCAACCATCATCACGTGGTCCCCACCATCCATGTGACATCCATGTTATTGTCGTACGACTAATGTCACCTTCCATGTAGACTGGTCCCACCATCCATCGGTTATGTCACTATGTCATTGAAAAAAAAAAAATGTTAATATCAAAGTTTATGGAGTTATAAAACCCCACAACATGCTACTAACAAGGTTTCCAAGTCGAGAGAAAACCAAACTATAAAACCTCCAATAAGAGGTAAGAAAATTCCTGAAATCAACAACAACAAGGATATCGCCATGTCAGGAGGTTATGAAACTCACGAACCCCATGACAATAGGTTCCAAGGTATGGAATATAGTGATCCCACGACATGTTGTCACAAAGTTATGATCTTTTAGAACCCTATGACTAAGGTTTCAAGGTTCTAGATTTTGGTAATAGTCCAATAATGAAGGCTGACAAAGGAAAAAATTCCAAGTCTTTAAGAGAGGTTCAAGCCAGCAAGTTGAGGCATATTTTCCAATAAGCTCCCACTTGACGAAGACTTACTGGATTCCTCTAAACTCAAAGTTATTGAAAATCATAGGCCCCAAGGCCCATTGAACTCGCACACCACCTTAACTTGTATGTGTTCATAGGCTTTGTTAATGAGTCAATGACATTCTCTAGAGCATCCACCTTTTCAAGATTAACCTTTCCATTCTCCACCATATCACAAATGAAATGATACTAAACATCAATGTGGTTCATCTTGGCATGTAAAGTGGTATATTTTTTCAAAAAAATAGCACTCTGACTATCACAAAAAATCATAATCTTCCTTGCATTAAACCTAATATCGAAACACAAACATGTCTAAGAAAAATGACTTCTTTGCAGACATGTGTTGTTGTCATATACTACCTCAGTAGTAGATAAATGCGACCACAACCTATTGCTTTCTCATCTAACTCACTACACCACCAAATAACATGAAGATGTATCCACTAGTGGATCTTCTGTTGTCAATGTCCCCTACCCAATAAGAATCCATCTACCCATGAATGCTAAGAGATCTCTATGATCCAATCGATTTTCCTTGATAACGCAAAGAATACTCTAAGGTACCCTTCAAATATATGAAAACTCTCTTCACAACATCCCAATGCAACCTTATTGGATTAGCCATAAATAGACTAAGTACTCCCACTGCTTGGTAAATTCCCAACCTTGTATAGACCATTGAATACATTAAATTACCAACAAAACTTGCATAAGGCATCCTGGTCATGTCTTCCATCTCAGTGGGAGACTTTAGACAATATTCAACAGATAGGTTTGTTTCCTACAACACTAGAATAGGTAACTCCTTGCAATACATAATATCAAATCTCTCAAGGATAGTAGTGATATACTTGCTTTGGCTAAGACAAAGCTTTCTACTTCCCCTATCCCTCTTGATTTCCATTCCCATAATATACCTTGTTGTAACTAAATCTTTCATTTCAAACTTTTCTAACAAATAAGATTTTAGATAAGAAATCATAGTCTTACTATTTCCTATGAACAACATATCATCCAGATACAAGGAAATAATAAGAATTCAATCATTTTCAATTTTGTAAGAAACACAATGATCTGATTTTGATCTAACAAATCCTAATGACAACACAAAGGTGTCATACTTTTGGTACCATATTTCAGGTGATTGATTCAAACCATACAAATATTTTTTTATGTAAAAAATAATTTATTTACCTTTTTCAATGAAGTGCTTGAACTGGGACATATAAATTTCTTCTTCTAGCTCTCCATGTAGAAAGGTTGCCTTCACATCCATCTGCTCGATCTCTAAGTCATATGCTGCTCCAAGTGAAAAAATAAATTCAATAGATGTCAACTTAGCTACAAGAGAAAAATTTTCTCCTTAATCAATTCCCTCCACTTTGGAATAACCTTTCATGACCAACTATGTTTTATACTTCTCAACACTACCATTCAGACTAGTCTTCTTTTTAAATAGCCATTTATAGCTAACAACCTTTTTCCCTTCAGGAAAAGGTACCAAATCCCAGGTTCATTCTTTTTCAATGCTACCATTTCCTCATTCATGGCTTCCAACCAAGAATTTGAATTACACATATTAATTTCCTCTTTCATGGTCCTAGGATCATCAGTGCTAGTAATCAAACCATAGGTACACTTTAAATCCATACCTATTAGGTTGACACTTTTCATGTGTAGACCTCATACACTGGGGATGAGGTTAAGGTTTTTCTTCTTTAGAAATATCAAAGCTACTAGAACTATCCTCAATTTTAGGTGCACTTTGTAGTTCCTCTTTATCTAGAGTTTGAGGAATTTCAATTACATCATTCATCTTTTCCTTTTTATCTGTCTCTAACTATGGACCAACTACTGAAGGCTTAACTCATGAAATATTACACTTTGGTTGTACAAAGCCTTCTCAGTAATAGGATTATAAAGCTTTTATCCTTTTACACTAACACCATAGCCAATGCAGATACATTCGACAACCTTGTTCTCCAACTTTGATCTCTTCTCATTCAACACATATGCATATTCCTGACAACCAAAGACACAAATATTTCTTAGAGAGGGATTCTTAACAGACCATGCTTCCACAGGTGTTTTTTCAACAAGAGCTAAACAAGGTGAATAATAAATAGAGTAACATGATGTAGCCATAGCCTCAACCCATAACATCTTTTCTAGACCAACACCACTCAACATACTTCTTGCTCTTTCCATTAGCATCATGTTCAACCTTTCAGCAACTTCATTCTACTTTGGAGTATAAGCCATAGTTTTATGCCTTTTCATGCCATAATATTTACAATACCTTTTGAAATCTATAGAAAAAAACTCACTGCCATTATCTCTCTTCAATAATTTAATCTTCCTTCCATTCTAATTTCCTACCAATTTTTTAAACTCTTTAAACTGATTAGACACTTTTGATTTACTCTTTATAAAATACACAAATACCTTTCTAAAAAATTCATGAATAAAAGAAACATAATATCTAGACTATGATAATGAAGGAGCATTTGTTGGACCAAATACATCATAATGGACATAATCTAGTATGCTAAAAGATTTAAGAGGATTGAAATAAAATGGAACATAGTGTTGCTTTCCATAAATCTAATGTTTACAAAAATTGAATTCAAGATTACAATCAACAAAACCTTCAACAAGATTTTTATTTTTCAAGGATTCTAAGCCTTTCGAGCTCCTGTGTGATTGATTCTATGATTCCACAACATGGTTTTCTCTGCTGGGAATTTCGTCTTCAAGGAATTGACACCCAGAGGGGATTCATTCTCCTTCTCTACATGAGCAGCTTTGCTTGACTTTATAGAGATGCTATTATATTGAACAAGACATGCATCCATCTTGTATAGATTGACTATGAATGCACCCTTAGCTTGCAAAATTGATCCTCTAGTCATCTTACAACCTCCACTAAAGAAAAAAACTTTCATTCCAACATCATTCATCTTACTAACAGAAATCAAGTTATGAGCCAAACCTAGTATGTGTAGTAACCCATCAATTCCTTTGATTCTTTCATTAGGGAATTGTATTGAATCTTCCATGGCAAAACATTTTTGGATTTGAATCACTTGCTAGGTACACCTTTCCACTAACATACTTTTCATACTTATTGAACCAATCTCTATGAGATGTCATGTGAGAAGATGTAGCCAATTCAATCAACCAAACATCGACTGATGCCTGAGTTTCCAAGGCAACAATGAAGGCATATTCATCACTCTAAGAAGAATCATTGTTTGAAGAGTTGTTCTTGTTCTTCATATTCTCCCCCTTACAATCCTTTTGGATATGACTAGTTTGCCCACAGTTCCAACATTTCACCTTGGACTTTGTACTAGGAGACTTTGATCTCCCTTCAAATTTGAATTTAGACTTCTTGTCTTCTTTTCTCTCTCCTTTGATCTACCCCAAATAGCAAGGGCCTCCATGGCCATCTCAAAATATTCCCTCTACATCTCTTCTAACAGTAGTGAAGAAACCACATCTTCCATCTTGAAAGTAGTTGTACTTCCAATAGCCATTTCCAAATGATTGCAAGTGTTGGGTAAGGAACATAACAAAAACATACAATGATCCTCCTCCTCTATCTTAACACATATAAACATCAACTAAGAAACAACCATATTAAATAAATTTAGAAGGTCTACTAAAGATGCACCTTCTTCCATCTTCAAGGAGTACAACTTCTTCCTTATGAATTTAACTTATTTACCAAATACCTCCCTTGATAAATATCACCAAGTTTCTTCCATAACAAAGATACAGTCTTCTCCTCATGGATGTTCAAGAGTACAAAATCATCCAAACAAAGTCTTATAAACCATCTAGATTTTCCTTCTATGAGATTTTGATATTCTTGCTTCATACTTTGTGGCATAGTTCCAAACATAGTAATCCATAGGTCTCTAGATCCACCAACAAGTCTTCCATTTTGGCTTTCCACAACTCAATTTTGGCTTTCCACAACTCAATATTTTCATCTTTAAAATTTTCAATTTATACTCTACTTGATGAACTTTCCATCTCAAACTATAAACAAGACGAATCAGTTCTTCTTTTTCATGACTCCCACAGAACAAGATTAGCACAAAAAACTAGACTGTACTCACAGGATAACACACCTGGCCAGGATCTGAGACAAATTTTAAGGAAAAAAGAGGTGCAAAAATTCCTTCCTAATGAAAAATCCTAAGGAAATAAGTGCAAAAAAGAATTCATTTAACAACTTACATTTATTGAGATGCACATTAAATAAAAATATATAGAAACAATATCACACACAGAGATAACACCAGATTTACTTGGGAAAACCCTTACAGGAGAAAAAACCACACACCAAGTAAATAAATTTTGGATCACAATGAATAGATTACATACAAAATTACAGACTTCACTCTAAGATGTTAACCCATAGCAGCAATCCAATTCCTTGATTGACCTCTCACATATATTATAGTCGTTACTTTTTCTACACTGTTACAATGCTTGTTAAGCATATAATGTAGAACCACTTCAACCACCTTCTTCATTGAGCCACACACCATTGATTGTGCTATCTTCACTGATAAGCTTCCTTCATCTCGGGCCACTCACATCACCATATAGCACACATCAAGCCACCCAACAATTAATTCAGTTTTAGAGAAATACAACTTTTTGTCCAATGATTGTTGATTCACAATAGTGATGTAGAATTAATGAATGAATTCATTTTATGTGTTGACACATCACTCATCCACCACGTTTGAATTTCATATAATTTAAGTTCACCAAATCAACTATTTTCATGTTGTCCCCACCATCCATGTGATATCGATGTTACTATCATATAGCTAATGTCAGCTTCCACTCAAACCGGACCCACCATCCATTGGTTATGTCACTGTCACTGAAAAAGAAAATTCACAACCTCAATATCAGAGGTTATGAAGTTCTCAAACCCCATGAAACACCAATAATGAGGTTGATAATTCAAGAGAAACCTCTAGCTAGAGGTTAGGAAATTCCTAAAACTCATGGCAACAAGGAGATGGCCATGTTTGGAGGTTATGAAACACATAAACCCTATGACATAGTTTCCAATGTTTGGAAATCTAGTGAGCCCAGGACAAGCTGAATGTCACCAAGTTATGATATTTAAGAATCTTGTTACTTAGGTTTCAAGGTTGTAGATTTCAGCAATAGTTCGACAATAAAGGCCAACAAAGCAAAAAATGCCAAGTATTTAAGAGAGGTTCAAGACAATAGTTTGAGGCACATTTTCCAACAATTTCTTGATAGATAGGGTCATGGAGAATGAATTAAAGCTTGATTATGTTTTTAAAAAAGGTTAGATTCTTGATATGTTTACAAAGGCTCTTCCTAAAGATACTTTTGAGTATCTCTAGGAAGTTCAGGGGTTATTGCACTCATTTCTTGAACTAAGATGCATATGGAGATGCATAAGTCTTAGGATCTATGGATCTTTCTTTTGGACTGATGTTTTGGTGTCTACCTCTTAGTGGGAGCAGGTAGTATTAGGTGTTGTCATTGTGAGTATTTTTTATGTGTTAAAGGGGAAATTAATGAAAATATCTTTTGTCTTTGCCATTGATGTCAAAGGGGGAGAGAAAGAATGTGAAAATAAGAGAATGCTAAGGAGATAAAGCATGTAATAAGTAAAATTATCTACTAAGGGGGAGAAATAGAAATAAAAAAATATTGAGAAGTATACTCAGAGCTAGTATGGTGTCTTTGATGGTTTTTTGCATCATTCGTTTCCGTCAATAACAAAGGGGGAGATTATTTAAATAATGGGAAAGAATGAAGTGTTTTTGATTTCAACTAGTCAATTGGTTATCTACTAGTTGTTGTTGTCATTAGCATCATGTTTATAGGTTATTGGTTGTATATGTCGAGGATATTCATAAAATTATATTGAAGAAAGTTTATAGGTATTTAGTGGCTGATATGATTTTTTGTTTGGTATTTTCCGCTATGGTTTTGTAGTTCAGATATGTTGATCATGGTTGTTGGAAGCTACTATATCTAGATTTTAGGCTATTAATTCAATGTATAGTGTGAGTTGTGTTCACCAGTTGTGAACTTGATTTTCTATTTTCTAGTTGAGGTCTGGGAGAAAAATTTTTGGTTAAAATTTCTCCTTGTTGAAGTCTTTTTATTTTTGGTTCTTGAGTTGAGATGTTTTAATTGTATTGAAGATATTTTTGGTATCTAGAAGGTTCATGCTTAATTTTTCTATGTTTTACATTGGTTTGGCCGACCTTTTGTTAAACAATATCTTCAAAGTTGATGAAGCATGTTGGATCTATTTGGGTCCTATTGAAGCATGTGTTTGGGTCACCCTCATTCTAATTACACCCTAGGATGTTTTGGCACTGACCTTACTTGAATTTGAAATTTGATGGCCAACTTTGGATTTATTTCAAGGTTGAAAATATTATCAATATAGGATGAGTTAGTGATGAAAAACATACAAAAGAAAAGAATGAAGATAAGTGCAAGAGTACATAGATGTGACATTGATGCTATTTACTGAGTGTGTGTGATGCAAGTGCGGTAGATCAGTTCCAAGCCTAAATGTTGAGTTTTTGGATGAAGTGAGCAGAAGGTGGACTCTATCATTCATGCATGTTTGTGAGTGACTGTGGTGGAATCCTTTGTTGCATTGAGATTGTCTTCTCTTTGTAGCAAGTATTCTTTATCTTCTTTGTATCTCTATGGTAGTGAGCCCTCTAGGTTATTATCCCTTTAGCATACTGAGTCCTTGTTATAGATAGTGAGTTCTTATTCAAGTAGTTATCCTTGTATCTCAAGCACTGATCCTCTTGTAATTAGTTTTGATATTATCTATAGTGTGAGTTAATCCTCCCTATGGTTTTACCTCATTGGGTTTTCCATATAAATATGGTGTTATTGTGTTCTTGTGATGGCTTTTAGTTTCTTTACTAGTATTTAATGCTGGATCATTTGAGTATTACTAAGTATAATTTTTGGTGAATAGTTCATTCATCATTCTTGCATGCTATTTCATTTCATTTCAAAGTTTAAATAATAAAATGGGGTTTGACTTGGGAAAACCCACATTCAGCTAACAAAACAACATTTTTCTCTCTTGATGTGTTCTTTAAAAAAGGTCTACTTGTAGTTGCTTCCAAAATTTCCCTTAAGATTTCAATTGATCTCTAAATGGAATTGTGGGTTTAATAAAAAATTTGGTCAAAAATATCTACCCATAGTTTGAAATAAAAGACTAACTTAGATGCTCAATTAATTCCTTGGATGATTTTTCATTAAAAACTACCAACTATAGACAAGTTGAAATGCATGCTGATCCAACTATTTAGTTCTCCCATTTGTTAAAGGAAATAAAGTATAATGCATATATTTTGGAGAATTCAATCTATTAAAAAGTAGTGGAACTTTTTTATTAATTATTTTCCAATTATATTTGAACATAAATTAAATTGGAAATAATCCCTTCTTAGTGTTAGTTTACATGCTGATATAGTTGTTGATCGAGTTAGGCATGCTATTTTATTTCATATATGGAGAAACATCTTTAAATTCATCTTTAATAACCTAAATGATCACTAGGAAAACACATTTATAGGGATTTACTCTTAACATTTTTATATTATGACTTCACTTTTTCTCAACTATAGGTTGAGACTAAGAATAATTTAAAGATTGATTTTAAACTTTAGCAAATCAAATTCCAAGTTAAATAACTGCTCAAGAAAAAGGAAGGTTGTCATAGAATAGAGTCTAAATTATTACTTTCAATATTGATTTATCCTATTTATGGTATTTCTTTTATAGTAATTTATTGTTTGTGAGGATTTTTCAATTTCCTAGTTTCTTACAGTTTTGTTATAGCAACAGTGTTGTAATTTTGATTTATTTTACTTTATGTAAATGTTACCTTGCTAGGTCATCTCTTTGTTGATAGTTTTTCTTACAGTTTTTACTACATTTTCTTTGTAATCAACTTTATATAAATATAAAAAAATATATCTTGAGATATAAATGTGCGGCCCATTAAAGATAATTACAAACCTAACATTTAAAAATTTGTTTAGTAAAGTGGCACAACTCTTGCATTTATAACCGTTTAACTTCCAAACACTAGATGATCCTGACTTAGATTGAGTTGACGAGATTCTTAAAAGTCCATGTCCATTGCATTCATGTCCATTAAATTCTCTAAGTTTTTAAACATCAATATTCAAAACTATAAACCTTGAGTACTATAAATTGTCATCCTTGATACAACAAATCATAGCTTCTTAAAACCTATGTGATATTATCTATAAATGGTAAAATAATATAGGACAGTAATAAAAAAAAATAATCTTATGGTTTTTTATGTACTAAATCTTCTAAATTAAACTAATGTTTGATCTATAATATTTGACATTATTTTATAATGAATTAGAAATATATAAAATACCCATTTTAGTGTTTATGTAATTTATATAACAATTTTTTAATAGAAAAAAATAATAACTATAAGAACAAATTAATATGTTTAAAGATATAAATTATTATTGTAAATATAAATAAGTGTTTTAAAATATTAATCTAAATTAATAAATATAATTATTTAATTAAACATAAATTAATTTTGATTAATTAATGTTAACATAGATTATTGGTTGACCAAATGATACAAGGGAAATATAGGAGGAATTATAGTTGTATCTCTACTCTTGAAATGAGACCCAAGAGAAGATCTTCCAATATTTATAAATCACTTGGCCTTGGCTAGTCTAAAATAGCTTGAATTTCTTTTATTTCACTATTTAACAAGGGGCTATGATGGTAGTTTAATGATGCATGAATTTTACTACATATTTTTTTATGTTTTCTATTATAAAAGAAAATAATGTATGAACATAAATATCTTGAAACTAACAACAAAGATCTCAAGATATTGCATCTGGATAGTCCAAAAATATCAATAAAAGATGATTCTAAGTCTCAATTGTCCCTATAATATCATACTCTATCTATGAAGCTAGAGAACGTGCAAAAGTATAAATGGTATATATTCTTACCTATAATTTAAGAAGGTTAACTAAGGTGTTATCGTCCCTATAAATGCCAAATTTTATGTTTGAAAAAGGTATTAGGATTTCATTCATATCCTCAATGATATTTTTATAGGACCAATAAGGAGTAACCATTGTATTTAGTACTCAAATGAAATTTTTTATTCTCATATCACCAAATTGTTGATGTCATTATCTCTTACAGGGAATATTCCTTTGAGAGCTATCATTCTGTTCGTTATTTTTTATGTTGTTAACCAAGTTTGTCTTCTAATCCACCTATGGAATTGCCAATTCCAATCAAGGGCAGCTCGAAGGACCTAGACCAACTAACGAGGACTTTAAAATAACCTCCTACACTTCAGGCTCTGGAAGACTGGGGAGGGTGATCCCTTTAGCAATATCAAAAAATTGAAACACATACATAACCAAATATTGCTCAATAAATAATCTCATTTAATGACTCAACATAATAGGATAATACTGAATAGAATTGGCTGTTCATCAGTAATATCAACTACTTGGAGCATGAGATAACCACAACACTATAACAAATAGGGATTTAAAATGGTTTTGAATTTTTTGAAAATTGTGGACCAAGCTGAAAACAACAGAAGTATAATACTTGACCAGTGCCAGAAAATGGGCTATGGATTCATATAACCAACATTCATCCTATAGTGTTGAAAATGTTATGAAGATCCTTACAAATGTTATCACATTATGACATCTAGATTACTAAAGTTTTATATGATAACCCTTCTTATAAATCCACCTAAAACATAGTATTCCTGTCACATATGATGAAGCAATTACACTATCCTATGAACAAAAGGCAATAATAAATGCACTTTGTTCTTCATTAAAGAAAATACATTATTCTCAGAATAGAAGGCAGCAACATATATCACTCTAATGCAACAAATGTGCATGAAAAGACTCAGATAAGCTTATTACTAAATCAAAAAAGAGTAATACATCTTAGAAATGGAGAAAATTATTAGCTAAATACAAGCATGAGAACACAATTCATAACATACACTTTTAGATTTAATGACTCAATTACCTTTCTCCCAGCTATACAGTTCTACCCAGAGCTTCTGCTTGACTTGCGGAGCTTTGAAAAATTGGAAACCCCCAGCCTCTCTCCTTTGAGAGAAGAAAAGAATAAAAGAGAAATAGAAGTAGCCCTAAGATCAGTTTGATCCGTAGATGCCATCTAGAAACTCAATCAACCGTTGATCAACAAGCTGCTCAAAAACCTCTCTCATCTCTCTATAACAGAATTTGACTCTTCATTTTCCCTTGCTGTTAGTTTCTCTTGAACAAAAAAAATGTCCACATGATGGAATTCCCCATTTTACTCTGCTATGTAAAATGCCTCTTGCTTGCCTGTGAAAATTCCTGTATTTTTCTATTTTTGTTCTTTGCTTTTCCTTTGTTGGACAATATTTTTCTTCATATATTAAAGTATCTTAACTTTAATAATAGGATTTTGAACAAAAATTATTGTTCATGCCTTCATTTTCACGTGTCATTCTAAAACTTGCACTTGTTTACTCTTCATCACATAAAATACATTTATTTCATAATGCTGCACACAACTTTACCTATGTAGTTGAAATATTTTCACCCATTTGTAATTTGGTGAATACATTTCACTTACTGAGTAAAATATTTATTGTACTCCAGCAAATACCTTTTAATCCTCTTCACACTATTCTTGTGCATCTTCACTTTACCATTTAAAATGGTAATGACCCCTTTTAAAGAAAAACATTACACCAAGCCAAAGTCTATTTTACCCATGAATTCCCACTTTATTTGTCCAAGCAGTAAAAATTTTTCTCCATGTTTTTAGATCTTTCACATTAAAATATTCAAGAAGGCCCATTTCATAAAAAAAATTTAAGTTCCACATTTTGTTGGGCACATTTGTTTTACTTTATTCACTTGGAAGCCATTTTCTAAAATGAAAGTAATTTAAATGAAAACCATTGGCCACTTATTTTCTCATTCTCGAGCTTCACCCGTGCCCACATCTGCCACGCATCAAAAGCCCGCAATCCCTCAAGAAATAAAGGTCGCGCATCTTTAGATTGTGAAATGGCAGGGAATGGTCGAGATTTAGTTGGATCTTTATCTTCATTTTCCACCATAGATCTTATTTCTGCATCTTCTGTGCCCTAATCTCCTTCGTTTGATCCTCTCCTCTACAACTTCTCAAGAGTCATGGTGGCCAGACAATCTCTCAGCTTGCATTGCATTTCATTTGCAAATGGCAAGCATTCTGCACATGGCGATCAAACCTTCTATTTGGGGCATTGTCAACAGTCCATTTTCATACTATGCTGGTGCCATCTGCTATGCAAGACAAACATGAGCTCCTGTTATCTTGAAATCTTTGAGGCTTTCAACAACCATCTATGCACAAGAATTCTTCATACGTGCACATCTCCTCACTCATTTGGGGATTGTGATACATTCTCTCTGGCATGAGCTTTGGAGTCTCTGCCTTTTACATCGAAGACTCTAAAGATTTTCAATAGATTTATTGTGCATTTTTTCCTTTATTATGGAGCTTGAGTTAGATACTTTGGCTGTCTTCCCTATTATATTTGAAGGCGCCTTTCAAAATAAATTATTTTATGTGTGTCCTATTGCAGAGAAATGGTGTTCCATCATGCTCCACCAACCTCCCCTCTTGGCACTCATATCGGTCCTTTGTTCATGGCTGCATGGTTTGTTTTTATACAAATCTATTTGTTCATATCCAGTTCTCATTGTGTTCCATCTTGTTGCCATTACAAAAACCAAATATGGTTTACGCGCCTTATGTTTGTACTTTGATTGGGTGTTCATACCCCTTCATTCATACTTCCCTCTCTGGTGTGGTGATCACTTCTCTTCTGGCATAGACTCTTTTCAGCATTATTCCCTGTTTCCACTTGCCACATACATTTGCCTCTAAGTTTCTAAGTCATTTTTTATCAATCTATGGTATATTGGTCCAGCTTATGCTGTGTCTCTGTTTTGTTCCATTGAGGTTCACTTTGGCACAATCTCAGGTGCCTTCAATGCTGGGAGCCATCCTCCTTTATGTGTAGCCTATTGACCATATTTACTTTGAGAGATGTCAAACATCTTCTCAACAAATTCATTTTACGTTTCTTGCAGCCATGGCGTTGCTTGTATTTGCTTTAAAAAGTTTCTAAAGCACTTTCAAATTTGTGTTGTACACATATATCAGCCATATTGGTGTAATGGGTAAATTACTCACATTTTGAAGGCATTCATTTTTTCTTTGTATTCATGTCTCTCTGATGGTGTATCGAGCCCTTTGGAAGTGTGGGGCATACTGCATTTTCATTTGAAGATTCTAAAGTCTTCAATAAATCACATCCTCTATATCTTCTTTGGCAAATCACTAAGACATCCTTGTCTGATGCATTTTCTTTTAATTTCTAACTTCTCAATAGTTCAATCTCACTCACCTGAAGGTTACTTGAAGAAATTTTTATACTAATCTCATTTTGTATATTGCTACCATCATAGCATGGCCTTTTTAATTCGTTACATTTCTTTGAAAACTGATGATGACCTTTTACAATATTCCCTTTATGTGTTGACATCTTTTTTTGGAACCACATTTACAAATAGTTGTTCTATAACTTCACCACAAGCGCTGCTTTCTCCTTTGTGCCATGGATGTATCTTAGAATCACCACTAAAAGAGGTGTTCTTCAAATGACATTTACATTGTAGTCAAAATAACTTTTGACATACACACTAGTTGATCCATCGTGTGTGAGGTGCTCTTTTTCCTGTAAAGACTTGAAAGTTTCAATACTTTTCGATAGATGTATTGATATACATACCCTACAATTGTATGTTCCATTTCATCTGGCAATTCATTCTTTACAGTGCTTCCTTGTCCTTCAAATCACATTTGATTTTAGGTTTGAGAAACCTTTTCAACAAATGCATTTTGTGTTGTTGTGTGTGCACTTCCCAATGTTGTTTGAAAGCTTCTAAAGCATCTTCAACACTAAAATTTGTGTATCCATTGTTCTTTGGCATGTTGATGTGGCAATATCAAAGTTCACTCTAACTATAGTGCAATGGCTGTTGGCTGTCAAGTTCATAAATTGTTCCCCTGAAAGATTTTGAAGCTACATCAACAAGTGCATTTGTTTATTAACATTCAAGGCAATAACTTGTATTCAAACATATTTATGTGCCTTATTTAATAGGCTTTTCTTGAATCCCCAATGCTGTATGTTGCTTTGCTTAACAGTTTGAAGGTATTTCACAACTACACTTTTCATTATATGGTGTAAAATGGGGCATTCCATGATCTATTTTAAAATGCACCAACCTCTTTGTCTCATGCCTGTACCATGATTTGAAGTTTCTCTTTCACTTTGGATGGTTGTCCATGCCTCGTTTGAATTCTTCAAATCATTATATTTGTGCATTTGAATCACTGAGAATATCAGATGTTTACATAATACCATGATTGTTCACACCAATTTCCATGTGAATTTATGTACTTCACAACAAAGTTAAGCCTTGAAACTTAATTCTTTGTAGTGATGCACATATTGGTGAACACCTTCATGTTTTGTTATCCATTGCTCAATATCTTTACCCTCTTGATGATATGATTTTTGTACTCTACATTTGAAAGATGGATCTCACATTGTAGTTCAAATTTTGGAAGCATTTACAATTGTAAAAAAATCCTCATGTTGACTAACCAAGAGCAATTTACTTGATGTGGACCAAGACAAGTTCATGACAATGCAAAGCATGTCGGGCCTCATGTGGCCCGAATAATTTTTTTTTCATTTTCAGACAACTTTCAAGCTCAAACTGACATGAGGCATCTTCTAAATGATCAGAGTGAAAATTCAAACTGGGTTGTCATTAGATTCTGCTTTCTGGCACTTTTGCAAAATGGTGAAAATTAGCCTGGTTGGCTCTAGAATCGGCCTCTAAAAACTAGGCAAATGACCTTGTGAAGCTGTAATAACTTGTAGACTCGCAGACATTCCTCCCGATAATACAATGCAAAATATGGATCAAAGAAATCAATCACGAGGCAAATTTTATTCGCTACCAAAGTTGCTTATTTAAAATTTTTGCAACAGTGAACTGTTCTGAACTAGTTAAAATTCAAAAGGTCACCTCCTCACAAAAATATCAAATCAACCATTGAAGTCTTTCCATTTGAAATATAAGCACATTTGGGTACATAGAACATGTGTGCAGAACATATTAGATTGAAACATTACCCGTCAAAAGTTATTGACACTCAAAGTTGACCTCTTAGAAAGGTTTAAGTGCAAAACTAAAAAAAATTTGTTTGGTTTTGACCTGCTAAAAATAGGAAATCACATCGTGAAGCCCTAAAAACTAGCACGTGAGCTCATTTAAGCATGAAGAATGTAGAACAATATTCACTTTGACATTATGATCAACTGGTTGCAAAATGATAGCTCAAACAGGAGGTAACTTTGCAAAACTGAACATTTGCCAACAACTAAACAGTGACAAAACCATCCAGCTTCACTTTTTGAAACCCAATCAAAACTCATCGTGAGAAGCTAAACACTAACATGCAGGTTCACATAGGACACATGAGTTTGTTTTCAAAGGGATTTTGCCTAGAAATCAACGGGCTCCAAAATATGACCCTCCAAAGTAGGTCATTCAGGCATATTCATCAGGTGCACTTTTGAAAGTGCAGAGGCAAAATTTCAAAATAGGCACTTCAAATTTGAAAAATTTTGGGGGTGCCAACAACGGCTCTGACTGGGGATGTATGCCCCCTATGGGCATAGCAAGATTCTAGATCTCTGGGGAAGTAGACCAACAGTTGATTCATCAGGTGCCCTCAAACTGCTCCTTTATTCAACCTTTATTTTTCAACTTCATCTAGTGACATCAGGCCACCAAATGAAAAAGTGAAATTAGAATTTACCTCTGTCAAACATAATTCTACAAAAAGAACTGATCTCCCTCAACTCATGCTTGCCACTGTCAAACCATAACAACATGGGTGACTGCACCCTTGCAAACATAGGGATTAGGCTGCCTTTGTGCAAGTGAGAACTTGCTCTCCATTCATCTTTGTCATCAATTGGAAACCAAATCAAATAGGCCACATCATTGCCAGTTTCTTCATTCTCTGATTTTGCATCAAGTGACAACATTTGAAAATGGGGAGCAAGACCATATGAAATCACAGTCTGATCACAACCATCTGCCTGACTGAACATATTGGTACCTCCTAATAGGCCATCATACATCACATCATCAACATGTTCATAGTCACTGTGCATATGAAAGTTAGAAATACTTTTAGAATGTTGATTGTTATGTGGCAAGAACTTATCAAATTCATCATACAAATCATTCTTAGGCTGAAAACAACCTTGCACATTGCCATATTCTAAGAAAACTTCTTCCAGCTAACAAAAATAGCACTCACAATCTACTACATGGCTGGAACTATTATGCTCAATTTAATCATTAGTTTGCACATCAAAATTTATACGATCACAAGAACTTTCCAAAAGATCTAGCTCATCATGCAAACTATCTTCAAGTGTATTCAAAGAGATACACTCATGCATTAGCACACTTTGTACTTTCCCTTCATCATGCTGGTATTGAGAGTCATCAGAGATTTCTAACTCATCACCATCTTTTTTCATATTTTCATCTTCTAAACACAAGGTATCAACCATTTCAATATCACAAGCTTGCTCAACAAGCAATTCTAGTTCATAAAGACAATTTGATTTCTCATCAAAATCAACCTCTACATCCACATGAAAAAACACATGGCTAGGCTCATTCAAGTCAACAAACAAAGACTTGTTTAAATCCACATGAAATTTTTCAAAACTTGGCTCATTAGATGCACAATCCTCAGTCATCTGCTACTTAAAACTCATCAAAACATATCTCTAAGTTTGCATCAGCATGCTCACTTCACAATCATCATACATTGCATCATTGCAATAAAGTAACTGCTTGTTTTCATGCACATTATCATCATCATGATCAGTCGGTTCATAATTTGAAGGAGAATCAGATTCACTTGCATCATTGTAGGCTTCATTTGCTATAGAAAATCTACTTTCTATTTCCGTATTTTCAAAGCAAATGGAAGACAGTTCACATGTTTCATTTATCTCTTCATGACCATCATGGCTGCAATATTTTTCTAGACATATTTCTTTTGTAGGCTATTCAAAAACAACATCCTTATCATTGCATAGTGCACTATCATTCTTGTCTTCTACTATACCATCTACATCCGTTGGATTAAATCTTGAAAAGGTACCATCACATAATTGAGTTAAGAGATAACTTCCACATTTATCTATCATTTCCTCAATTATTGAAAGCCATTGATATAAAAATCCAAGGCTAGGGGGCCCCAAGTGAACTGGCATGGTACTTAGACCTGGCTTATAATTTTCACAGAACAAATCAATGCAAAATGATTCATTAGGTCTTTCTAATTCTGGTGTAGCAAGCAGAAATTTCATAAATCTATCATGAAAATCATAGATAGATTCATCCTCCAATATTTCTATATCACACAGTGCATCAATACATGATTCAGACTCAACCTTGTTTGCAATTTCCTCCTCAAATTCTTCTTGAGTATGCAGATTTCTATCTTCAGACAAGCATTCATCATTCACTACTGACTCATCTTTAAAAGTATCAAGGAAAAATGTTCTGAGCTCATTCCATGAATGTATGGAATGCATTGGTAAGCAAGTAAACCAACCTTCAGCCATACCTTCTAAAGTTCTTACAAAAAATTTCATGACAACATCTTCCTCTTCAATTTGACAATCTTCCATCAAATCAATGAAATACTCTACATGTCTTGATGCTGATTCTTCAAAATCATCTCTAAAATTAGGCAAATGTTCATTAATTCCTCTTGGGATAGAATGTGGGTAACCTTGGATTTTACTAAAATCTAAAGGGTTGTATCTTTCATTTGCAAACACCTTCCTATGAGGACAAGGTTGTGTCCTAGGAATGATACTATAGCTTGTAGAGGGAGAATAAAAACAACCATACATTTTGCAATTGAAAATGATTCCCTCTACAACTACTCAATTACAATATTCAACCTCCCTTGATTATAGTACTTAATTTCACTAAATAAGGGAGCTAAAGTTTCTCTCTAAGATGTTCAAATACGTGAAGAATACCTAGAAACATTGTAGCTAATGCATATTTTCTGGAAATATTGTAGATCTGGAACTATATTCTTTAAATCTTTAATAGGTTCTTCTGATAGAGTCACCACCTCTTCTTCTAGAGGACTGAACTTCAACAGCCGGAAGTTCTTTCATATGTAAATTTATCTCTGAGTTCCTTTCACCAGCAGAGCACCACAAATCTTGAAATTAATCAGGTTCACTTCAACAATTATCTTTCTCCAGGCTTGAAATTCTTTAATATTTGAACTAAATTCAAAATGGCAAACAATAATATGACTCTATGCAAAGGATATGACTCTATTTTTGGATTCTTCAGTGATAATTTTCTCAAATTCTCCTCAGTAGAGTCACCATTTTGTTGGTTATTTTTTATGCTATTAACTAGGTTTTTCTTCTAATCTACCCATGGAATTCCCAATTCTAATCAAAGGCAGCTCGAAGGACCTGGACCAACTGACGAGGACTTTAAAATAACCTCCTACACTTCAGGCTCTGCAAGACCCGAGAGGGTGATCCCTTTAGCAATATCAATAAATTGAAACATATACATAACAAAATATTGCTCAACAGATAATCTCATTTAATGACTCAACATAATAGGATAATACTGAATAGAATTGGTTGTTCATTAGTAATATCAACTACTTGGAGCATGAGATAACCACAACACTATAACACATAGGGATTTTAAATGGTTTTGATTTTTTTGAAGATTGGGGATCAAGCTGAAAACAACAAAAGTATAATACTTGAGCAGTGCCAAAAAATGGGCTCTGGAGTCATATAACCAACATTCATCCGACAGTGTTGAAAATGTTATGAAGATCCTTACAAATGTTATCGCATTATGACAACCAGATTACTAAATTTTTATCTGATAACCCTTCTTATAAATCCACCTAAACCATAATATTCCTGTCACATATGTTGAAGCAATTACACTATCCTATGAACAAAAGGCAATAATAAATGCACTTTGTGCTTCATTAAAGCAATTACATTATTCTCATAATAGAAGGCAGCAACATACATCACTCTAATGCAACAAATGTGCATGAAAAGACTCAGATAATATTATTATTGAATTAAAATAGAGTAATACATCTCAAAAATGGAGACAATTATCAACTAAATACAAACATGAGAACACAATTCATAATAGACACTTTCAGATTTAATGATTCAATTACATTTCTCCCAGCTATACAATTCTACCTAGAGCTTCTGCTTGACTTGCAGAGCTTTCAAAAATTGGAAACCCCCAGCCTCTCTCCTTTGAGAGAAGAAAACAATAAAAGAGAAACAAAAGTAGCCCTAAGATCAGTCTAATCCGTAGATGCCATCCAGAAACTCAATCCACCGTCGATCAACAAGTTGCTCAAAAACCTCTCTCATCTCTCTATAACAAAATTTGACTTTTCATTTGCCCTTGATGTTAGTTTCTCTTCAACAGAAAAAAATGTCCACGTGATGGAATTCCCCATTTTACTCTGCTCTGTAAAATTCCTCTTGCTTTCCCATGAAAATTCCTTTATTTTTTTGTTTTTGTTCTCTGCTTTTCCTTTGCTGCACAATATTTGTCTTCATATATTAAAGTATCTCAACCTTAATAATAGGATTTTGAACAAAAATTATTGTTCATGCCTTCATTTTCACATTTCATTCTAAAACTTGCACTTGTTTACTCTACATCACATAAAATATATTTCTTTCATAATGCTGCACACAACTTTACCTGTGTAGTTGAAATATTTTCACCCATTTGTAATTTGGTGAATACATTTCACTTACTGAGTAAAATATTTATTGTACTCTAGCAAAGACCTTTTACTCCTCTTCACATTATTCCTGTGCATCTTCACTTTAACATTTAAAATGGTAATGACCCCTTTTAAAGAAAAACATTACACGAAGCCAAAGTCTATTTTTTCTGTGAATTCCCACTTTATTTGTCCAAGCAGTAAAACATTTTCTCCATGTTTTTACATCTTTCACATTAAAATATTCAAGAAGGCCCATTTCTTAAAAATTATTTAAGTTCCACATTTTGTCGAGCATATTTGTCTTACTTTATTCACTTGGAAGCCATTTTCTAAAATGAAAGTAATTTAAATGAAAACCATCGACCACTTATTTGCCCGTGCTTGAGCTTCACCCAGGCCCACATCTTCCAAGCATCAGAAGCCCACAATCCCACAAGAAATAAAGGTCGTGCATTTTTAGATCATGGAATGGCAGGGAATGGTCGAGATTTAGCTGGATCTTGATCATTATTTTCCACCGTAGATCTTGTTTTTGCATGTTGTGTGCCTTAATCTCCTTCGTTTCATCCTCTTCTCTACAACTTCCTGAGAGTCATGGCGGCGAGGCAATCTATCAGCTTGGTATGCATTCCGTTGCAAATGGCGACCATTCTCAACATGGCCATCGAACCTTCTATTTGAGGCATTGTCAACAATCCATTTTCATACTATGCTGGTGCCATCTGCTATGCAAGTCAAACATGAGCTCTTGTTATCTTGAAATCTTTGAGGCTTTCAACAACCATCTATGCCCAAGCATTCTCCATACGTGCACATCTCCTCACTTATTTGGGGATTGTGATACATTCTCTCTGGCATGAGCTTTGGAGTCTCTACCTTTTGCATCAAAGTCTCTAAAGCTTTTCAATAGATTTATTGTGCATTTTTTCCTTCATTATGGAGCTTAAGTGAGATCCTTTGGCTGTGTGCCCTATTATCTTTGATGGCGCCTTTTGAAAATAAATTATTTTGCGTGTGTCCTATTGCAGGGAAATGGTGTTCCATCATGCTGCACTAAGCTCCCCTCTTGGCACTCATATCGGTCCTCTGTTCATGGCTGCGTGGTTTTTTTTATAAAAATCTATTTGTGCATGTATCTAGTTCTCATTGTGTTCCATCTTGTTGCCATTACAAAAACCAAATATGGTTTACGCCCCTTATCTTTGTACTTTGATTGGGTGTTCATACCCCTTCATTCATACTTCCCTAGCGGGTGTGGTGATCACTTCTCTTCTAGCGCAGGATCTTTCCAACATTATTCCCTATTTCCACTTGCCACATGCATTTTCCTCTAAGTTTCTAAGTCATTTTTTATCAATCTATGGTATATTGGTCCAGCTTATACCGTCTCTTTGTTTTGTTCCATTGAGGTTCACTTTCACACAATCTTAGGCACCTTGAATGCTAGGAGCCATCCTCCTTTATGTGTAGCCTATTGACCATATTTACTTTGATAGATGTCAAACGTCTTCTCAACAAATTCATTTTATGTTTCTTGCAGCCATAGCATTGCTTGTATTTTCTTTAAAAAGTTTCTAAAGCAATTTCAAATTTGTGTTGTACACATATATCAGCCATATTGGTGTAATGGGTAAATTACTCACATTTTGAAGGAATTTATTTTTGCTTTGTATTCATGTCTCTCCAATGGCATATCGAGCCCTTTGGAAGTGTGGGGCATAATGCATTTGCATTTGAAGATTCTAAAGTCTTCAATAAATCACATCCTCTATATCTTCTGTGGCAAATCACTAAGACATCCTTGTTTGATGCATTTTCTTTTAATTTATGACTTCTCAATAGTCCAATCTCACTCGCCTGAAGGTTACCTAAAGAATTTTTTATACTAATCTCATTTTGTATATTGCTACCATAGTAGCATGGCCTTTTTAATTCATTACATTTCTTTTAAAACTGATGAGGGCCTTTTACAACAGCCACTTCTAAGTGTTGGCATATTTTACTGGAACCACATTTACAAATAGTTGTTGTATAACTTCAACACAAGTGCTACTCTCTCCTTTGTTCCATGGATGTATCTTAGAATCACCATTAAAAGAGGTGTTATTCAAATGACATTTACATTGCAATTAAAAATAAATTTTGACATACACACCGGTTGCTCCATCATGTGTGAGGTGCTCTTTCTCCTGTACAGACTTGAAAGTTTCAATACTTTTTGACATATGTATTTATATACATACACTACAATGGTATGTTGCAATTCATTCTTTACAACGCTTCCTTGTCCTTCAAATCACATTTGATTTTAGGTTTGAGAAACCTTTTCAACAAATGCATTATGTGTTGTTGTGCGTGCACTTCCCAATGTTGTTTGTAAGCTTCTAAAGCATCGTCAACACTAAAATTTGTGTATCCATTGTTCTTTGGCATGTTGATGTGGTAATATCAAAGTTCACTCGGACTATAGTGCAATGGCTACTGGCTGTCAAGTTCAGAAATTGTTCCCCTGAAAGATTCTAAAGCTACATCAACAAGTACATTTGTTTATTAACATTCAAGGCAATAACTTGTATTCAAACATATTTATGTGCCTTATTTAATAGGCTTTTCTTGAATCTCGAATGATGTGTGTTGCTTTGCTTAAAAGTTTGAAGGCATTTCACAAATACACTTTGCATTATATGGTGTAAAATGGGGAATTCCATGATCTATTTTAAAATGCACCAACCTCTTTGTCTCATGCCTGTACCATGATTTGAAGTTTCTCTTTTACTTTGGATGGTTGTCCATGCCTCGTTTGAATTCTTCAAGTCATTGTATTTGTGCATTTGAATCACTAAGAATATCAGATGTTTACATAATACCATGATTGTTCACACCAATTTCCATGTGCATTCAGGTATTTCACAACAAAGTTAAGCCTTGAAACTTAATTCTTTGCAATGATGCACATATTGGTGAACACCTTCATGTTTTGTTATCCATTGTTCAATATCTTTACCCTCTTGATGATATGATTTTTGTACTCCACATTTGAAAGATGGATCTCACATTGTAGTTCAAATTTCAGAAGCAATTACAATTGTAAACAACTCCTCATGATGACTAACCAAGAGCAATTCACTTGATGTGGACCAAAACAAGTTCATGACAATGCAAAGCATGTTAGGCCTCATGTGACCCGAATAATTTTTTTTTTCATTTCAAACAAATTTCAAGCTCAAACTGACCTGAGGCATCTTTTGAATGATAATAGAGTGAAAATTCAAACTGGGTTATCATTCGATTATGCTTTCTGGCACTTTTGCAAAATGGTGAAAATTAGCCCAATTGGCTGTGGAATCGGCCTCTAAAAACTAGGCAAATGGCCTTGTGAAGCTGTAATAACTTGAAGACTCACAGAAATTCCTCCTGAGAATACAATGCAAAAGATGAATCAAAGAAATCAATCACGAGGCAAAACTTATTTACTGCCAAAGTTGCTTATTCCAACTTTTTGCAACGATCAACTATTCTAAACCAGTTAAAACTCAAAAGGTCACCTCGTCACAAAAATATCAAATCAACCCTTGAAGGCTTTCCATTTGAAATATAAGCACATTTGGGTACATGGAACATGTGTGCAGAACGGATTAGCTTGAAACATCACCCGTCAAAAGTTATTGACGCTCAAAGTTGACCTCTCAGAAAGGTTTTAAGTGCAAAACTGAAGAAATTCCGTCTAGTTTTGCCCTGCTAAAAATAGAAAATCACATCATGAAGCCCGAAAAATTGGCACATGAGCTCATTTCAGCATGAAGAATGTAGAACAATATTCACTTTGACATGACGATCAACTAGTTGCAAAATGAAAGCTCAAACGGGAGGCAACTTTGCAAAACTGAACATTTGCCAATAGAACAATGACAAAACCCTCCAGCTTCACTTTTTGAAACCCAATCAAAACTCATCATGAGAAGCTGAAAAATGACATGCAAGTTCACATAGGACACATGAGTTTTTCTACAAGGGTATTTTGCTTGGAAATCAACAGGCTCCAAAATATGACCCTCCAAAGTAGGTCATTCAGTCATATTCATTAGGTGCACTTTTGAAAGTGCAGAGGAAAAATTACAAAATAGGCACTTCAAATTTGCAAAATTTGGGAGTGCCAACACATTCTTATGCATAATTTTTGCTTTGGATCCCTATATTTTCCACATAAGCTCACATTATATTTCCTCATTGTTCATTTTTAATCCACCCCCTCCTACCTAACTTGGTTTCCCTTTAAATGATCCATCAATTTTTAGCTTGTTCTAATTAGTGTTAGGAGGGTCCATTTGGTGTTCCTCTTTTGTAGCATCTTAGACCTATATCACTTTTTTTCCATTTTTCCTTATAGATTTCATTTGTTAGCTAAAATTATTTTTATGTGAATAGGAGACCACTTATATTTCTTAATTTTAGCAACATGAAAATTTTTCCAAATACCATTTCTTATCTTATTTACCATCAAAAACTTAGGGGTTTGTATATTATGTATATTATTTACCACCAGAAACTTAGGCAACTTGACGTAAAAATTTGAATAAGTTATCTATATTATTTCGAAAACATGTAAGAATAGAATCTGTAGAAAATTGAATGTAGTTTCTAAACTACTAGGTTTGTTTAAAAAAAAAATGTTTTTGGTGAAAATTTGAAATTTCAATGCAAAGGTACTTAAATTTCGTGGAAAAAATAAGTAGGTGTATGTCCTGACCACCCTAACCACAATAAAATGATAATATTTTTATAATATTTTATATATAAGTATAGGACTCATGCCCGATGTGATGCATATTTTTTGTAATTTTTTCCAAGTAAATAATTAATTATATTTTTATTACAACTTTTTTAAAAATATAAAAACTCGTGTGTCAGACCACCTTAACTTGGTCAAAACTTCATGAAATTCATTTTTTATTTTTTTAATCCTATAGTATAGGAAGCATAGAATGTGACACATGTTTTGGATTCAAAAAATGTGATACCATTTGAAAGCTATAGATTTTTTTCATCCAACCTATCAATCAGGACTTTAGTCGTAATTTTAATAGAAAATGAATAATAATTACTTATTAAATTCAAAGTAAAGCATAATTTATATCAGTGGAAAGCTGAGAATCTCCTTTAAAAACACTTTTCATTTCATCAATTTTGGGTAAAAAAAAGGTCATCAGCCACATACCCATCATATTGCCACTTTTTGGCCCATCATGATCCTACAAATACCCTTAGGTCAAAAAATATCTTCTAAAAATGCTATTGTTCCTTTCTTGGTAGACACCAACCAAAGTGAAAAAGAGCCAATTCTCATATGTCTTTGACTAGAGAATTTTTAAATTGTGTGGTATATCTAGATATCACATGTCTTAGATTTATATAAGAGATCCATTAAATTATATTTTTTCTAAAATATTTTTCTATGAACTTAGATTATTATCAATTTAGTTTTACATTATTTGAGTAGTATTGAAAAAATGACTGACTTCTATCAAGATTTATCTATTATAAAAATAATAAGGTATATAGAGAAATTTTTGTTTCTAATGATTATCTTTAGCAATGGTGGTGTTGGTGTAAATAGGATTTTTCCTTATATAGTCTATTTAGGTCATATTTGCATTGTTAAGTCTACTTAGATTTTAGGAGGGAATATTTCTAGTTAGTATCAATTAAGTGTGAATCTTTCTAGTTAGCATTAATTAAGGGAAAATCTTTATTTTTATGTATTAGTTGTCACTTATCTTATTTAGTTGGATTTTATTTAATTCTTGTGTCCTAGGTTATTTAATGTTGGTTGATTTCATTTAATTATGATGGATGTTTAATGCTATTACATCATCACACCTTGCCTATATAAGCAAGATAGCTTAGCTACATTCTAGTTTAGTCAGTTCAAACAATTCATCCACTGTAAGTCTATTTTATCACTGCAATCACAAGTATTGCATATTGGCCATATTTTGCATCCATTTTGGCAATGTCAAGTCCTTTCTTTTTTCTCTTGTAGAAGGTTGTCTTTAGTTTTTGCAGGTGATCCTAGAGGCTTGAGTCCTTGAGTGACAGTAAAATGGTATCAAAGCTTTAAAATTGTAAAACCCCTTCTTAGATCTAAGGGTGATTTTGGCTTGAGCTTTTGTAGATTGCACATTGGGAAAAGAAAAACCTTGTTGTTGAGTTTAGAAGACCCAAACACTTGTATTTTCATATTAAATACTTTTTATTTGGGAAAAGAAATTCATAAGCTTTTTTGAGGGTTTGATAAAAATTTATAGTATTTTCATCCATACCATCTATACACTTGTACAAAATCCATATTATCATGCAGTCTATATCATGACGTATTGCACCATACTATTCAATTATAGGTCTAAGGATTCAATAGTGAATATGAACACACCATATTTGATAGGGTAATGTATAGTTACAAGCACCACCCCTTTGTATGGTTTTGTTGTTATGTCCAAATCTATTCATCCTTGTGTCAATAGGTGTCAATTAAATAAACATTAATAAAATATCAAGTAAGAAGTTAAAATTTAATTATTTAAAAAAAAAACTTTTAAAAAGGTTTGGTTATTTGTTTTCTAGCACTTGGCTGCATTGGGCATAATCCCATGATCCATTCAAGTAACAAAGGGCTTATAGCCCTAGTGGCATGGCTTTATTCTCACCACTGTTTGGCTACCACAACCTAGGTGGGGTCATTGACCTTGGAACATTTTAAAAATCAATAAGGTGTGGCAATTGATTGGTAGATGAGAAGGATAAGTTCTACCACACCCACTTTCAAGATGTTCCACTTAAGGATCTCAATGCAAAAGAGATTGAAATCTTGCAATAGGGTTGTCCTAGGGGTTGAAAGTAGACTAATAAGGGGTTCACCACCAAGTTTAGAAATGGAAAATATAATGAAATGAAAGATGGAATGAAAAAAACTAATTGAATGCAAAATAACACTAAATGGGCTATAAAAGCGAATATAATGGAACAAAAATCTAGAAAACAAAATTTGTGGACCTAGAAAGCTAGAGATGGTAGATGGAGGTTTGAATCACTAGACACTCTACTTTTAATGATCATTGAGACTCATTCACCAAGATGGGTGAATCATTCCAATTTATAGAAAAGTGTACGAGAACAAGAATCTACCAAAAAGGTATTTGAATTTGCAAAGATTTGAAATTTGACTGAAACTGGGAATCATTTGCTAAAAGTGGAAAATCAGTCTAGGTAAGCTTTTTGGGAGCTTCAAAGTGTTTCATAGAAAATTGGATCATCTTGAGAAAAGAGACAATTTCATGCATAATTGGACCCACTTTTGAGTCCCTTCACATCATTTACCCTTCAAAAAAACATTTAGAAAGTCCTTTAGACCCATTATTTTTTATCTAGATGCATGTTCTACCTGAGAAATCATATAAAACTTGACAAACAACATTTAATTATATCATATCCCAAAAACCCACCTTCAAATAGTAGTAGTGGGACCACTTTTCCACCTTGGCTGAATGAGTCCCCTCTAGTCAGACCCATTTTCCAAGGGTTGCAAATGAGTCCCCTTTGAGGGAAAATTCAAATTTAAGCAGGAATTTAATCAATTTAACTTTTATTTTTGGTGAATGTTGGAATATTAGGTCTAAATAATAGGAAAATAAGGTTTTTTTACTTATAAATACTCATTTCAAGTCATTTTACACATCTCTTAGTCATTTTCACAAAGAAAATTCAAGATTCAAGTCTTCCACAACAAGTTTCATTAGCAAAGTTGAAGTTTTTGGGCAGCAAACTAGGGTTTTTGTAGGTATTGAAGCTTACTTCTCTTGTGAAGATCCAACATTACAAAGGGTTGATAATGGATTCCTATTGTGAATCATGAAGAAATCTAAGGTGAAAAGGTGCAACTAGCCACAAAATCATTCCTAAGGACTTGGTTTCCAATTGATTCCATCTTCCATTTTCACTCTATCTTCATATTAGGGTTTGCATCTTGTTTGTTTATAATTTGCATGTCATTTCATTCCTATTTTGCATGTGTTGTAAGGTTTATATGGTTGAGATATTGCATCATATAAATCATTCTTGCATGTCTTATTCTAGAGCAATAAAATAGGATACTGAATGTTACAACCTCTAATTCTTCTCTTGAACATCTTAAACAAGTTGACAATAATTTACCCCTCAAACCTTTTAGTTGTGATGATTTGGAAGACTTAATCTCACCCAACTCATCCTCTTTGGTTTTTTGTGAGACCTCTAAAATCAAGGATGTTAATGTAATTCAATCTAAAATTATCCTTTACCCACCCTCACATAAACTTCACCCCTCTAACTAACCTCGGTACACCCTTTACCCACCTAAAACCAATGTATCATAGAAATCTAGTAATGATACTATTTCTCATATATATAACACTTGAAACAACTTGCAACCGCCACAACCAACCCCACCCTCTTTACCCTTACCTAATTCACCTAGTGCTCCTCGCTCTAACCCATAGACAAAAGTATGATCTTGTTGAACAATTAAAGAATACTCCTGCCAAAATTTCCCTTTTGAGTTGTCTTCCAACCTCACCAAATTATAACAACATCCTTCAAACTACTCTTAAAAAATATCACAATTCCTCCTAGTACCACTCTAAATGATGTGGCAGCTCTCATCCATAAAAATAATCTCGAAATTACCTTCCATCAACATGAGCTCCCTCCTTTAGAGTTTCATAAACAACACAATGCCTTTATGATAATTGCTCGATTCAATCACATAGGTATCAAATGCACTCTCATAGATAATGTATTTTCCCTTAATGTGTTTACTGTGAGTCTCCTTGATTGATTAAATGTTGATAGGTCACAAATAATACCTAATTCCATCTCCATTCAAGGATTTGATAATACAAAAAAGCAATCACTGGGGATAATTACTTTACCTATTATAGTTGGGGTGGCTACTTTGGAAACTCTTATCAATGTCATGCCTTATGATCTTTCGTATAATCTTATTTTAGGCCGACCATGGATTGATGAGATGAAGGAAGTTCCTTCAACCCTTCATCATATCATGAAATATCTCTATAACAATTGCATCTATCAAGTTGAAATAGACCTTGAGCTTTGAAGTTGATTTTACCTTGAAAAATGGGTTACGAGTCCTTTGAAAACATTAATTCCAGCATCCAACATAGACCCTCTTCAAATTGAGCAAAACAATATAGAAATGGTTTCTAAATTTTTTGGTGATGATTGGGGATCCTTAGAAATCACACCCTCTCTTATGGGTGAAAACATACTAAGGAAAAAGCAAGATGAGAAACAATATCAACCAACAATCATGTCAACTCAAAATTCTGAACAATCATTTCAAACATCTATCTCCTATAATTTAGATGACAATGCAACATACACAACAAATTTTGATGAGATAGATTATCAATCCTCGCCTACTCTGCACAAAATGGAAATAATTTATGGAAAAGGCTATATAAATTTGTAAAACAATTAGACTATACTAGAAAATGGTGTGGAAAACATGAACAAGGTATTTTTGTCCCTATTGAACTTAGTATGCAAGAGACAAAAAACATATTGGGATATTCTTTTTCTAAAATGACCAAAGCTACTTAATGATCATTTTTGAATATTAACATTATAACATGTCAACCACAACACACACTCACAATCAAACATCCCAATTTTCTTGATATATCATTACCACCTCCATCGAAGTATGTTGATGGTGATGAGGCTTTGAAAAAAATGTTAGGAATTGATGATAACCCATCCTCCCTTACTTACATGAAAAACATTACTAATTCCCTGAATGTTACCAAGCAAGAAGCAAGTAATATCACTGAAGAATTTTCTAAATCTGAAAAATCCTAAATCCAATGCACTCTGTTTAGGAGATACAATTGATGTACCAATGGACATTGATGATAAAGGTAAAGTTATTAATATTTGAAAGTGTCTTGATGATGAAGAACAAGAAGATACTACAACTTTACTTCATGTTTTTCCTAAAATATTTGCTTGGAAATATTTTGATATGCTAGGAATTGACCCAAAAATTGTGATGCATAACATTGTCTTTGCTACAAATGCTAAACCCATTAGTTAAAAGATTAGAAAAATGCATCCTAACATAGCCTTGCATGTTAAAGAAGAGCTCAAAAAAATCCTTGATGTAGGCTTTAATAGACCTGTTGATTATTCTCCTTGGATCTCAAATATTTTCATAGTTACCAAACTCGATAATCATATTAGGATATGCACATATTTTTGATACTTGAATAAAGCCTCTTTAAAAGTTGATTTTTTGCTTCCTAATATAGACATGATCATGCATTCAACTGCTAGACATGCTTTGTTGTCATTCATGGAGTATTTTCTGGTTATAATCAAATCCTTATTAACCCTCAAGATCAATGCAAAACCATCTTTACAATTGTTTGGGGAAAATTTTATTGGGTTGTGATGCCCTTCAGTCTACAGGATTCTAGTGCAACTTATCGTGTAATGAAATTAATATTTCATGATTACATTCAAAAAAATTTAGAAGATTATGTTGGTGATATCGTCACTAAATCATTAACATGAGAAGAAAATGTAAACATCCTTTTCAAAATCTTTGAATGAATAAAATAATACAATATGTGCTTGAATCCAAAAAAGTTTCTTTGGCATAGATATAGTAGAAAACTTTTGGGATTTGTCATATCTCATAGAGGCATTGAGGTGGACACAAAGAAAATCGATGCAATCATTAACATGCCACCTCCTAGGAATATTTCTTAGTTGCACATGTTGCAAGGTTGAATTCAAGCTATCCATCATTTTGTTGCATCTCTAGTTGACCGCACATTACCTTTCACACATCTCCTAAAAAAAGGTGTCCCTTTTGATTGGGATGAGGATTGTAAACATGCTTTTGAGAGTCTCAAGGAATACCTAGTCACTCCACCTATTTTACAACCTATTGTGCTACATATACCATTTATCTTATACATCGCTGCATCAGCCCATGCTCTTGCAACATTGCTGGATCAACAAGATGATCATGGTAAAGAAAACCCTATTTATTACATTAGTCAAGACTTAGTTGATTATGAGACACGATATTCACCAATTGAAAAAAAAATTGGCTCTTGTATTCGCTACTAGTAAGCTGCAAAATTATTTACTAAATGTTGAAATACAAGTTTTCACAAAATTTAATTCTCTTAAATATCTTTTCAACAAAACCAATCTCTCTAGATACTTAGCTAAGTGGGTGATGTTGTTCACTGGGTTTGACCTTAAATTTTTTTCACAAAAGCAATCAAATGCCAAGCCTTAACCGATCACTTAGCTGACACTCCTCCTTTTTCTCTACCTATTCTTGATTCATTTCCTAATGATCATGTCCTAACTACTAATATTAAACCATGGGAGATATTTTTTGATGGATCTAAGTGTTGAACAATTTTCAGTGTTAGAGTGGTACTAATTCCACCTAATGGAAAACCTATTCCCTTATCCTATCAATTAAATTTCCTATGCACAAATAATAGAACTATGTATTAGGTATTGATTGCATGTTTGGAAGTTGCCTTATCTCTAAATGCTAAACATATATAGATCTTTGGCGATTCACAATTGGTCATCAAAAAAATCAATGGTACATATCAAACTAAAAATGAAAACTTATTAAAATACAAGGATCTTGTAATGAAACTACTAGAAAAATTTGACTCGTTCACCATTGATAACATCCTGCATAAAGATAATCAACATGCGGGATGCAATGGTGAGTGTAGCTTCTGTCATATCCCCACTCGATCCTTCCACATATTTCACCTTTGTTATCCATCCCATCATGAAACCTTTGATCGATACTCTGTTTTATGATATTTTGGCAATAACTAATGATATTTTGTGTGAATTGTATGACTCAATATACAAATACTTGAAATATGGTAGCATTCTTGAACCTACCACAACGAATACTCAATTTTTTTTTTCATAAACTCATGTCTACATATGTAATCATGTTGCAAGCGTATTGTATGGAATATTTTTCAATGGTCTCCTCTTATGATGTCTAAAGACTCTGAAATTCCTTTAGCGCTCAAATAGGTCATGCTGGTGCCTATGGAGGTCATTTTGGAGGTTGTTCATTAGTGCAAAAAATTATTTGTATGGGTTATTATTGGAGACATATGGAGAAGTATTGTTTCACTTATGTTAAATGATGTCACAAATTTCAAGAGCATAGCAATTTGATTCACGCTCCTACTATTGAACTTTGTGCCAATGTTCCTATTTGGCCATTCTCAGTATGGGGGTTGGATATTATTGGAAAAATTTCACCACCTTATGTTGGACATACATTTATCATAACCTCAACAAACTATTTTATGAAATGGGTGGAGGTTATTCTCCTTTGTTCTACAATTGCTGAAGCAATTTGTCATTTCATCCTGCACCACATAATTTCTCACTTTAGAATTCCTTCTGTAATTGTTTCAGATAATGGAACACCATTTAAGAATAAAAAATTTCAGTAATTTCTTGAAACTTTCAACATTCAACATCGCTTCTCTACACTATATTATCTACAATCCAATGGACAAGCTGAAAATACTAATAAGCTTCTTGAACAAATCCTCAAGAAAAATGTCACCAAGAATCATAAAGTCTGGCATACACAACTATCTTATGCACTTTGGGCTTATAGGAATAATGCTTAATCATCTATAGGAGATACCCCTTATAGATCTGTTTATGGAACCAATGTGATTATTCCCTTGGAGTTAGAAATTCCTACTTTGAGAGTTGCTCTCCAAGATCTTACTGACGATGACACTTATAAAGATCAATAATTACATCCACTTGAGATGCTCAATGAACAACTTATTAACGCTCTCAAACATCTCCAAGCCCACATCAAAAAATTACAACACAAACACAACATTCATGTCATCCCTCAGTCATTTTGTAAGGGATATTTGTTCTTATTTAAAATCAATGCATTGCTACTGTTGACAATAAAGATAAAGATAAGATTTTCCCTAATTGGTTGAGACCTTACATAGTCGATACCAATTATGGGTTTGGTGTTTATCTCTTAATGTAGCTTGATGGAACACCCCTTAAGGAACCCATTAATGCCCTACATTTGCATCAGTATTATCTCTAACCCTTTGAATAGTATGATTGATACAGTAGTGTTTTTTAAAGTTATTTGATGTTATTCTAAATGACTTTAACATTGCTTTGTTCTTGACAACTAATTTTTTGTTTTTCTTAAACACTAAGGTAATTAGTTAAGTCCATTTTATAATTTATTTAGGATTCATACTATTCCAATTCCTATTGTGTTAAATTAGATCCTTATCAGTGTATTTAATTTAATATATTTTTTTGTCATTATCAATGTTGTATCTATTCTAAAATGGATTTTTTTTTTACACTAGATCGCACCCATCCTATTAAATCATGTAGCCATTAAATAAATAATTTTACTATTAGTAATTTAATTAATCACATAGCATTAAAAATTCACATAAAAGAGATACATTATCATAACATCAAATGTGCATGTCTATATATATCTATATCAAATTTTTATACATCTCAAATATCATATATAGAGTTATAGTAGTCTGTGAGAGCAAGACCCCTCAAGATCTAGTTCCCATGATCCGGTCATTGATCATTATGAGATGGTCATGTGTGACTATGATCGTGACCTATTGAGTCTCATTGCATACTCCAGACCCTATACTCGACCAATAGCTAAAATGCGCTTCTCTGCCATCTGATCCCTCTCTGCTCATGTCTGTGCTAGCTCTACATGTAGTCTCTCCACCTTTGTTGAGGTCTGTACTGACTATAGTGCACACTCAGCCTAATGGAGTCATCTCCTCACACTCTCATATGCTTCCTATAGCCTCAAAAAAGGTTTGAGCGACTTCAAATCTTCCTCCACAATCGGTGGGGGTACGTAGTCAGGATCTATCTCATTCTCGTCAATGGATGGAGGCACTATCTTTATGGTAGCCTGACAATAAAATTCTCACCAGTATCTCATCGCTCCTATAAGATAAAAATGTACACAATCAGTAACACATAATCATGATATATATACACAAATATAAATCATAGATCATTAAAGGACATGCATAAAATTAAATATCATTACATATGTCTCCAAACAAATAAGGAATGTCAACCTCATCCTCTCTGGGAAACATCGAGGATGTGCTAGCCTCTCTCTAACTCTGAGTGTTGATGTATATTGTAGCTACTACTCGTGATCTAGTCCAGTAAGTATGTGAGGACTCTTCGTGCTTGTAAAAATACTCAATAGCTATCTCATCACTCCCTCTCAACGATGGATCCTCCTCATAAAACTCATCATCCTCTCCTCGATCATGGTCCACATAACCAGGATTAGCCTCGAAATGGTAATCCTCATCAATCACATCTATAAAAATATCTACTAGCCTATATTGTACCTCCTTTTCTCTATCCTATGGCTCATCACCCTCATCTATTACTACCTCTACATCACTTATAGGGAAATTCATGGGGAACATAGGAGTTGGTCATGCATATGACCACAACTCCTTGTGCTCATCTGTGCTACAAACATCATTAGTGTTAGATGCTGGTGGCTGGTAGTGATCCGAATCATTGAAATCACTCTCATGAGCATGATCTATAGTCAGTCGAATAGTATCACCTAGCCTTCGAGCACTCTGCACTAATCATCTAATGAAGGGGCACACCCTCAGTGGTGTCTAGACCTATCCAAACTATCGCATGGCTTACCTATAATAGAAAGGTTGTACCACATAGTCATGCCTCCTTGCTAGATACCTATCCATTTGCATCCTTCGTAGCTACCCTATGGGATCTGGCCACTATAAAGTGAGTAGATAAGGTCTCCAAAGGATATCTTCCTCCTCCAGCTAGTCAAATCTCACCCTCCAAAAGTGTAGATCCCCATATTTCCATAGGCATCGCAAAGGATAGTCAAATGCTTGTGTGTATCCTACAACTATAGTACAAGGGTATACAATAGGCCGAGTACATGTGATATGTTCAAGGAACCACACCTAAAGAAGTGTACAATGGACCATATCATTGATCTATCAGAATAAAAATCTACTAAGATCATAATAAAAGTGTGCTAAAATACAGTGGCCCCAAGCATAGACCATCCTCTACTCATACATCCCTCATATCAAGGGCACCGATTCTCCATCCAAGTGTGTTGCTTGTCCATCTAGATTGATAACCAATACCACTGTATGCATCATAATCCATTTGACCAAAGGAGCTCATGAATACAAAAACATAGGCAACTCAATCCACACTCTAACCATCTCATCATGTATCAGTCCACCTAAACGATACTACATATCTCTCTTCTCCCAAAATGACCAATCCCCCTAAAAGTACACCTGCTCTTCCCTGGAATGGGAACTTAGAGAATGTGGTGTATGTCCTCGAGAGTGATATTCATTTCCCCAGTAGGAAGATGAAAGGTACAGGTATCAACATCCCAACACTCACATAGAACCATCAACATGGCATCATGGTATCTCATAGGTCGCATCAAATATTCCCAATAGATACCCACTGACTATAAATTCTCTACCTCTATCCCTAATAGAACTATCTCACAATCTCTCAATAATTTGAGTTGTCTTCCCCCTATCCGTTGTTGTGACTAGGTGGGAACCTATCAAAATCATCACAAAATACACTAAATTTCATCTAATATCTTTAATTTACAAAATTTTCATCATGCAAGTGTGTTAAAGTTCATCTAGTGTGCTTTTTTAATGGCCCTAGACACTTTAGAACCCTTTTAGGACATTTCACAAAGAAATGGGACACCTCACAATGAAACAAGACACTTTGCAAAGAAATGAGACACTTTGCGAACAAGAGGGACACTCTGTGAACAAATGGGAAACTTTGCGAAAAAAAGGGGACACTTTGTGAAATTTTTCAAAGAACCCTAAATTAACCTATCTATGAATAAAAATTATTACTAAATGACAAGGTGACAATTGTCGAATTGACTCACCGCATGGTACAGCTCACGCATGCCACCTACTCATGAAGATCATCTAGCTACAAAGGTGTGTAATCCCATTTGCTCGACATGTTCTTCTCTTAATTGTCACTCTCAAGCTACACAAAGGTAAAATGAATAGTAAGTGACAAGTTACTTTCTTCTCCTTCTTTTAATCACTTTTCATCTCTTTTTACTTTTCACATTAACCTAAAGTTATTATCTTTTCAAGAACTCATAACATAGATATTCTTCAAATCACAATAATGTGAGCTAGGGTAATCCATTTTTGACACCATTTGATGTGTTGGAATTTTGATTCCGCACTTGAAATCATCATCCATATATCATTATGTGGAATGGTACTTAAAAATTCCCTACGATTTGATGTTTCTTGTTCAATGTGGCTAGATTGCTACCATGATTCCACCTCTGTAAAGCAAAAAGAATCAAGGGGGCCATACATCTACCCTTGAAATGGAATCCTAGGAGTTAGATAAAAGGATTCTACGGAAATTAATGAATTTGTGTTGTAGGATGTGGTTCCTAATGCCATGGTTGTACAAATGACTACATTGGGGGCTTCATTCTCCCATCTTTTTGAATGTGTATCATTTTATGTAGTAAGGTGCATCGTTTAGAGTCCTTTATCTTACATATGCACATAGATTCATATGCGCATTAAAGTAGCAGATAAATGTACCATAGAAAACTAGACTCTCTTAAGAAAAGAGATAATTTGATGCATAATTGGACCCACTTTTGAGTCCCTTCAAAACAACATTTATAGGCTCCTTAGACCCATTATTTTTTATCTAGAGGCTTGTTTTACCTATGAAATCACATAAAACCTAGCAAAAAACATTTAATTATATCATATCCCAAAAAAACACCTTCAAACAGTAGTAGTGGGACCCATTCACCACCTTGGGCGAATGAGTCCCCTCTCATGGGACCCATTTGCCAAGCATGGAAAATGAATCCCCTTTGAGGGAAAATTCAAATTTAAGTAGGAATTCAATCAATTTAACTTCAATTTCTAGTGAATCTCGACCTCTTAGGTATAATAATGGAAAATAAAGGTTTTGTTGCTTACTAATAATAATTTCAAGTCATTTTACATATCTCTTAGTCATTTTCACAAAGAAAATTCTAGAGTCAAGTCTTCCACAACAAGTTTCATTAGAAAAGTTCAAGTTTTAGGGAAGCAAACTAGGTTTTTTGTAGGTCTTGAAGCTCCCTTCTCTTTTCAAGATCCACCATTACAAAGGGTTGATGATGAATACCTAGGGTGAAGAGGTTCAACTAGCCACAAAATCATGCCTAAGGACTTGGTTTCCTATTGAATCCATCTTCCATTTTTACTCTATCTTCGTATTAAGGTTTGCATCTTGTTTTTTTATCATTTGCATTTCATTTCATTCCTATTTTACTTGTGTTGTAAGGTTTTTAGGGTTGAGATCTTTCATCATATAAATCATTCTTTCATGTCTTATTCTAGAGCAATAGAATAGGATCTTTATCATATTTCAGTTTTTCTTAGTCTTTAACACATATAAGGCTAGGGTTTATTTATATTTTTCTCTATTCAAGCTTTAATTACCCCACCATGGGTTTGAATAAGGAAAACCCCCCATTAGACGAACACTTTTAAGCTATTTTGCAAGAATTTTTTGAGATCTCAAATCAGGTTTCTATCAGAAATTACTGTGTAGGTTTCAAGGTGTAGGATAGAGTTTTGAAATTGTAGAAATCAGAAAGTAGACTAATTTTCCATGCATGGTATATGAGTCCATCATGAGGTGAAAATTTGAGTTAGATTCAGATCTAGGTTCCTGACTATTAGAAAATAGCTTCGATGCAAAAAATTCCTGACCTAGGACTGATTTGCCCAAGGTGGCAAATGAGTCCCAATCAGTTTAAATTCAAGCTTCATCAGTTTTCCAATTTTTTTTTGAGTCTTCTTCAGTTACCATGTGCACTTATTCTGAGAAAGAACCTTCTGTTTAGTTTGATTTGCATTTTTTTAATTCTTTCAAGTCTTTTTGCAAACAACACTGTGATTTCAAACATACCATAGATCTTAGTTTTGCATTCATATTCATTCATTTAGATCACTTAATTACATTTAGTTTACTTCATATAGATTAGATTAAATTGCATAAAACATAATTTGAATGAACCATTATCATTTTTTGCCCTAACTCTCTCCTTTTAGGTGAAAAACCCTAGAAGAGTTAGAGAAGTCTTAGGAACCCAAAAATCAACGATTCACAAAGTATGATCTTTCTTTTCTCTATTTTCTCTATTCATCTTGATTGGTAACCTATAGGTCCTATCTAATGTTCTTCAAGGCTTGATGACAAATTTCACAACTTTGGATGATTTGCAACTTTTCTCCAATCTTGTTCTTTAGGAAATGTGCAGCTTAGACCAAAACCTAGCAATAAAGTGATGTAAATATGCATGTAATAGCTCCAATGGATGTAGAATTTGACTCTTGCTTGAATGTGATAAATCTTGAATGAAACACTTTCTTGAATCACAAAATACTACACCACAATTCTTAGATCTAAAACAACATGATGTATAAAATACTTGACATGGTGATTAATGATTTAAGAATGCTCTAAAACAATTGATAATGTGCTCTTGAAGAATATTGAATGATATTGTAAACTCAAAATTGCTAGGTGTAAAATGAGAGAAATAACCTTCTATTTAGACTCAATTATGCAAAAATTCCCAAAATTACAACACTAAAGCTGAAATTAGATCTAGAAGAATAAAATCCTGTCAAAATTTGAATTAATTTTTATATTGGGCCACCCAAGACTCATTCAACCAACTTGGAAAATGAGTCCAACCATGCTTAATTTTTGGGACCAATTTTAAAAATGCTTAGAAAGGTGTGAAACTCACTTCGAGGTCAAAAGATCTGGGTGGGACTCATTCACCCAAGGTGCTGAATGAGACCTAAACCTCTAAATCTAATCCATTCAAACCAAAAACACCTGAATTAGGATTGGGTGATCATTGGTGTTAAGATTATCCTTAAAAAGATGCAACAAATGGGGCTTGTGGATCCAAAATAGGGTCAATTAAATCATAAGATAACCCAATTATTAATGAAAATCCTAGAAAAGTGGGAAAGTGTGTTACAACACTTTACAACACTTAAAATAAGGAAAGATTAATTTTTAAAAGAGGTTTATTAGGTGTAATTAATTAATAAAACTCTAGAAAAGTGTGAAAATGTATCACAACACTTCACAACACTTTAGCAAGGTACCATTTAAATTCATTAGTTCACAAGGCCCCAAGACCTAATGTGAATGTGTCAATCACATTGCAACAATAGATGAAGGAAACATCAAGCCTAACTCATAAGGAGAGCCCAAACAAACTAGGAAAAGTAGAAAGGTTACTTTTCTAGTCACTACATTTAGTCTCCACTTTATTAAGAGGATGAAATTGCTTCAAACTCACACCAAAGTAGAAAAACATACATAAAGTGGGGTCTAAACTCACTAATTCCAATAAGATGGGATGACAATGATTGAGAAGGGTGATCATGCCCCTAGGATCAAGATCCCAAGGTGAACCAACATAGGCACAAAAGAACACACATGAGAACAATATATAGAGAAACAAGAAAGAAGAAGCATATACTCTCACAGATGAAAAAGAGAAAAGAGAAAGATAAAAGAGTTAGATCAAGCTTCAACCATTTTTCCATCATGATGTCGATAAGATCTAGGTTGTTTTTCTGAAAAGTGCACGCTCACTCTGAAGCAACAAAACTTCTAGTTGTCTGCTGAGTTAGAGATCCTAGAAGATGAGACACATACACCCACAACTATTATGTACGCATACACACAAGTGAGTGGCTATGGGGAAAGTTATGCATCGGCTGGGCTTCCCACTGAAACCATACCAAAAGTTATACCTCCTGATAACTTTGATAAGGCACCATGCAAATATAAACTTTGGGCTTCATGAGACAAGAAATTTTTTGTATGCATGAAGCTCATGAAAAAGAAAAATGACTCCACAAGAATGGAAGTTGTGTTATTCAAGGTGTCCATATAAATGAAAATTCAATAATAAACGGCATTCAAATAAGTCTTTCTTAGTTCATGCAAGGCCTTAACATAGGGGACATCATGCCTAATGTATCCAAGAGAGGATGAATCAAAGAATAGAAGATTCACAACTTAGGGGATACAATGTGTCACATCAAGCCACCAAGAGGAATGTAATATGCTAAGAGAGATCACACACTTGAAGGAACATCACACTCGATGTCACCACAAAGCAAGAAACACATCATATATAGTAAGAAGACTACACCATGAACTATGAAAATAAAAAGTACAAAATAATATGCCAATGTATGGCCCCACTTTAAAGAAATTCCTAAACACCATGCTAAATAATGAATTTAAAGTAGCAAATGATAAATGCTAACAATAAAGAAGACATGAGAGCTAACTTGGAAAGCCCTACACCAAGTCATATGTTTTCGAGTAAAGCTACATCATACAAGAGAAATGATAAAGAAAGGGGTTTCCCCCAAAATGAAAACACCAAACACATTAGGAATCTATGGATTTAGGGTTAGTATGTTCTTGCTGCAATATTTTTAGAGAGTTGGAACTATCATCATTCCCCAAATACACATAGAACTGGTAGAATGACACAAAGGGAGAGAAAAAAAAGATAAAACTTTCAGGTCAACATGGAAGAGACATGAATGTCTCAACACCTTGTGTCATCCCAAAAAGGAAAACACAAGGAAAATGAAAAAGGTAAAGAAAGCAAAGGAAAATCATGTTGGGTCAACATGAAAGAGACATGAATGTCTCAATGCCTTGCGTCATCCACAAAAGGAAAACACAAAACAAAAGGAAAAGAGATAAAAAGGAGAAAAGTAAAAGATTCACAACATAGAGAAGAATGAAGGTACAAATAGAGGAATGCCATAAAGAGAGAGATAACATTAAACAAAATAGAATAGGGGATCGTAATATGCACACACAATCACACAAAAATGAAAAAGACTAGGAAGGCATGGGTCATCCCACAATACTGATTTACAATTTTTGGCCAAATTAGACACTAAAGTGATTTTTTCTTACTAAATCTTCACTTTCGGGCACCTATAGTAGCTAAACTATGAGGAATTTGAAGATGATGCAAACTAGTGATTTGTGAAATTTTTTATATAGATTCTAAATATATTATTTTTTAAAAAATTGGAATCAAAATGCATGTCTTTTTCCATCTCCTTTGAAAACTAGTTTTTTTCGATAAACACCATTTTTAAGGAGTGATGCTCACCGTATACAACATAACTTTTTTTCCATGAAGGATAAATTCTATTCTTTTAGAATTTATATTTGTAACTATGATATATAGTTCTTTCATTTGGTTTCATAGCTTTTTATTGAATATTTTTTCCTTAATCAGGTTTCAAAATCAAACCAATTACAATTTAGACATAGGAAGACCGTATACAACATAACATTTTTCTATGTATCGAAATTCAATTTTTTTGGTTGGATCAAGGAATTCAATATCTAGTGCATTGATATTTTTCAATTTTTTTTTGAGAAACTGCTACTTTTCGACATGCCCATAATACATAGCTTGATTTTTGATGAAAAACCTATGTTTAATCAAACTGAAACAACAAATACATAATAAAACCAAAACATATTAAAATTATATTTGTACGATAGCTCGTTTTGATGACTACAATCAATGAGTTGGGTATGTGAAGTCTCCAACATTTTCATTCTCAACTCGAGCTTTGAAGGAAAAAAAGTCTAGAGATTTTTGGTGCCAAAGGGGGAGAAGGGGGAAAGGGGTGTTCTAGAGAACCAGGGTTCAATAGAACTAGGGGGTTCACTCAAACCCTCATGGTTCTAGTAAACCCTGCTTTTACACAATTTAAAAAAAAAAACCCATTAAAAAGTAGTTTTCTTGAACCCCTTGGTTGTATCAAACCCTTTAAGGGGTTCTAGAAAATCCTCCTACTTCTAGCAAACCACCTAAAGTGTATTCCATCTGAATATGCATTTTTCCTTCCTCACTAGAATTATAAACTATTTTTTTTGGTTTACCCACTTCATAGATATGCTTTGTCCTTTGAGTGCATCATTGGATTTTTTGAAATAATAATAGCACTTGTATTATCATAGAAGATAGAGTTGGGATCATCATACATTACTATGACATCCTTCAATGTTTGTCTCATCCACAAAAAATTTGTGCAACAAGATGTTGCAGAAATATACTCAACATTTGCAATGGATAAGGAAACTGAATCTTTCTTTTTACTTAACCATGACACCAATCTTTAACCAAGAAAGAATGCACCACCACTTGTACTTTTCTTGTGATCATTACAGCCTACCCAATTTGCGTTTGTATAAGAATTTAGTGTAAATTTAGTATCCCTAGGATACCATAAGCCTTAATCTAGAGTTCCATTCAAATATTTAAATTTATTCTTTTGACAGTAGCAACATGTGTTTCTCTAGGGTATTCTTAAAATCTAGCCACACGACAAACTGCATGCATGATATTCATTCTAGTAGCAATTAAATACATTAGTTCTCCAATAATATATATATATAGTTTCTCTAATCAGCCTTGAGTCAATCACCATCCTTACCCAATTTGCAGTTAGTCACCATAGGCGTGCATATCCATTTGGAACCATCCATGCCAAATATCTTCAACATTTGAATGATTTGCAACCCAAGAAATAAATTCATCTCACCAAACATGGAAATTTCAAATTCATTTCTCATTTCTTTCTAAGAATTTTTTTTGCATAGTGTTTCATTTCCTCCAAAGATAATGTCATCAACATATACAACTACAACTAGTAGTCACATGCATAGGTATGCAACGATCAGCTGATAGGCTGCACCACAAATAGCTTTTCAATGGGATGCAATTAGGAGAGTTTTCTTTGGAATGCAATGTGAGATATAAATAATCAGTAATATTTTGAATTGTTTGATTGGTGTGAAAAAGGGAAGCATGCTAATAAGCCAATATGAAATAACTTGAGGTTAATTCATAGTAGGAGGCGAATCTTATGATTTTGGACTTTATGTAGGATAAAGTAGGTGGAGTAGATAATAATGAAGGTAGATGTTAGAAAATAAATTTATATATTATTATGGATAATTATATGTATAGATCAAGCATATCGATACATATGTACTAAAGTTAAATTTGAATTGCCTAACATGAACATATTAGAAATCACTTAATTTTGACATAGAGATTATTTTATGTCTTCATTTAATTTGAGAATTGTAAAACATTATAAACCTGGTCTAATAGTCGACTTGTCCATTCTTATCATGTGGGATTAGGGACCATTTGCATAAAATGGAAAATTGGTCTTTACGTTTCGACTTCAAAACTTATTAGTTGAAAAATGATTATGAAAATATAAAATAAAACTATAGGTCATGTTGAATGAATCTTATTATTTGCAATGTATCCATTAATTTAAATTGCAAGTAATTAATCATTAATAACTTTATTTTTATTACTATGTAATATTTAATAATTTTAGCTGCAATAGTTATTTAAAATCACTTTAATTAATAATTTTAGGTGTCACAATATAAAGATAGATGTAATGCCCAAAACTTACCAACACAAACTTAGCTAAATACATAACACAAATACCAAAATTTCAAACTCAAACTTTAAAATTAACACATGCACAAGTTGGTTTTCAATCAAGTGTGGGGGAACCTAAGGGGCTAGACCTAATTCCTCAAGAGCTCATCTCTGATGGCCTTGCATACGTACACGCAGCGTAGAGGAATCATAGTTCAACAAACTTGGGTTCACCCCATCTCATAACTAACTGACCTACCAATCCACAAAACATCTAGGTTTAACTCATGATTGTTCTCATAAGGATGAAGTATCTACATGGAAAAGAAAACAATGGACTTGAACCAACACTTATTTGGTTTACAACTATGTATATCATCAAGCTCAAATCACAAGATACTATAATAAGGGTAAACAAAAATATCATCATAGTTACCCCTCTAGGATCTCCCAAGAATTTTAGAAGCAACAAATGACACAAGCAACACACATACAAAATCCACAAGTATCCCATAGAAGTGAAAAAAAAAATGGCTTATACTCAATGGAAGATACCATACCAATGAGTTCACACAAAAGATCACTATTGACTCACCACTATAAGGACTTCTCAAGAAGTGCTCAACAAGGAGAAGATATATAACTCTCTTGGTGATTTTATTTGAGTTCATTAGAAAGAGTGGGCAAAGATTTTGTAGAAAAGATACACAACACTCTAGCACACAAGACCTCCATAATGCTATAACAATTTACTACTTAGTTTGCATCAAGTATTTTCTCATTAATCACAATTGGAGAATAAATAAAATGGGTACAAAAGTCTACGATCATTCCATTATAAATAATAATTATTTAGATATATTTTTCCAATTGAATACATTCAAAGTCATGCATTAACTACAAGGTCAAGAGATATAATATGAATTGATACTCTTATCACAAATTTAAAATATTAATGCTCGCTAATCCTTTCTATGGTTTCCTATTTAGTATTTAATGAATAGTTGAGGTGTATATGATTAAGCTATTTTTTATATGAATGAATTTTCAATAAATAAACATATTATCGAACTTTAAGAATAAAAATATATTGTTTCATTAAAATCACAAAGGTCCTCTTTAGAATCTATGGTCACAAACTTTTATACTAAGGAAGGTCCATAAAACAATTAGGTCGGCCTACACAAGGTTAATGAAAAAAACACAAAGATAATGATAATAGAAAGGTAACCATGTACATTTTCTAACTAAAAAAAATAAAAACATTCCCCAAATTATGTCGAAAGGACCTTGAGATATTAAGATATTGCATTCCCACGAATGATAGTAATACCGCAAGGATGTTTTCTCTAACTAAAATAAATGGAATAAAATAATATTGCTGAAAAATTGTCTTCTACTTTCTATTGAAGGACCAAACTGACATAGGCCATGCATTAATCAACATTTGAAAAGAATTTTGATCAAACCTCAAAGAATCATGGTCTCATGGATAACTATGTTGCAGGATATCTACACTACGGTTTTAATATCATGATCATACATTGAAGAAGACATTGCTGCAAGTGTAGAGTCAACTCCAAAAAAATGGATTGCCAACATCGACCTTACCTATGCTGAAATAGAAGTTTTGAAAAGGCGTAACAACCTCCTTCACAATGTAATGAAATGTATGCAAAATATGGAATTCATGGGATCCTATGATTTTATGGTTTAATAGAGCTTACACGATCGGAAAGAGTAATAAAAGCAGAGTCATGAAGAGATGGAAACTTATGAAAATGAAACATCAGCGCTATATTAAACATCGACAGAAAAGGAAATACTTTCATTGTAAATTTATATGATCACAACGAACCAACATGGGGAAATTCATGCTACAACCGAATAAGTATCATGACCAAGAGTTGATTCGACTAACCTATAGAATGTCGATTATCCTTTCTTTTACGTGGATCTCTCCCTCCCTTTGTATCTCCCGGGCAATCCATCTAGCGTGATCCTACTGTCGTGTTAATAAAATTCAGTACTTGATTTTGAGAAAGCAATAATATGAGTCACTTAATTCATGCGCGCCGGTCCCTGCCTTAGGACACTTGATTTGCTTATGTAGGACTATCTCTCTCCTCATCTCAAAGCAGTCTCAGTAATGGATGCATCTCGAACAGGAAACGTCCCCCCATTTTGGACAGGTTTGTAAAAACATCAATCTCTCCTTCTGAATGTAAGTATATCACATGCAGCTCCCTTATTCTTTGTTCATCCCGACTTTTGCGTTTTTTGCGCCTCCCCTCTTCCAACCATTACACATCCTACTATTTCCCCTAGACAATGGCCGATTCAACAGAACAAAATGTACCTTGCTTGTCTGACCTTCCTTCCTCTTGAAGGTTGATTTTTCCAAAAATAGTTGGGTTAAGGAATTGCATTTTCAGTTCCCCATCTCTGATTTACTATCATATCCTTTATTAACCTAGGGTTTTCATCAGAATTGTTGTGCAATAAACACATATATCAGAATAAACCCAGTGCCATTGTAGTTGACAGCTGCCATCGCCGAACTAGTAATAGTCTACTCACCCCCCCGATTAATGAAACCAGGATCTCTATATAAAGAGATTTGAGGAAAGTGATCCGGCTGCCAGGAAAAATCCTATCCAAAAGAAAAGGAAGCAAATTAATGAAAAACACTTAAAAATAAAACTATTGCTCCTAGAATAATTGCACCCGTTCGCAGTTTTATTATGCTTTAAATCAAAACTGAAGAAGAAAAGCATAAAAACTAGAAACATCAGATAAGATCATTCATGCATATCTTCAACTCTCCTGATTCACCACACAAATCTCTGTCACTTCTTGATTTTCCAAAGGGGCATGTGCAAGATGTTTCCCCAAGAAAATCCCTTGCTATCGTTCCTAGAGGAAAAATCAGATCTTCTTGATTTAATTAACTGTCCCAACATCTTATAATGCAACAAAATGATTTCAAGGGTTAAACAACCGCTTTACTAGGGACATGGAACAACTTTCCAGAGAATCCCTTACTGTATGGTCCCATGGGGCGGCTTGGGCTTCTATTTTCATGGATCAAGCGGTCCCATAGAGCAAACAAAATTATGCTACAGGGTTAATTGGAATCTCCTCCTGAAAAATAGCAGCCCCTACCTTTTAGGACTGCAAATTTCAGCGGGTGAAATTGAGGTGGGGCTAGAAATTGCCCCTACAGCTTAGGAATTTTTTAGGAATTTTTTCTGCCACTTGTCTATCACTTTGAATTTTAAATTTAAAAAAAAAACTAAAAAATGAGAGAATTTTTATTTGTTTATTAATTTTTATCAAATTACTCCACTTCATCCCTTGATTTTTGGAGCTCAAACTTTTAAGCTAAATTGCAAAATTGAATTCATGGGACCACCATCTTTAAAATATTCCTAAAAAATCTTAGCAGCACTGCTGAAATTTTTTAGGAAGCCCCCCTCCATGGGACCGTACCCTTAGAGTTTGGTGATTTAGGCTTGTGTTTATCTTTGAGTTTATTGGTGGCATAATAACTAATTTTAAACTCTTTGTTTCATTAAATCGAACTTAGAAACATAATTTGGAGTGTTAAACTTCAATTACATGTACTCTATGGTGGAACAAACTAGAAGAATATTTAGAAACCCCCAAGAAATTATGTTACTTCAGTATACACGAATATAATTGTTCCATTAAAATATAACTAATTATTTATATCTATAACCATAGAACAAACTAGAAGAATATTTAGAAACCCCCAAGAAATTATGTTACTTCAGTATACTAATTGCTCCATTAAAATATAACTAATTACTTATATCCATTAAATGTATACACTTATGATCAAATATTTCTATTCTTTGCTCTACTACTATCCTCCAAAATATAGCTATATATATACCTCAATTCTTTCCCTGCATTTTAACTCTTAATCCAAAATTAAAAGTGAATACTAATAATGTTTTCTACTTACTCACGTCTAAATTTGAATACTAATAACATTGTTACGTTTATTTTGGTCTTCCATTTAAATTTAAACATAATAACACTATCTCCAAACAATGATCATTGTCCGATCAAAAGATAACAACTCTAATATTTTTTATTTTTCCATTAGCACTAAACACGAGTATGGATAAATAAAACATAAAAGGTAAATAAAATTTAAGGTATGTAAGTATATAATCCTGAATTCAACTAATAACAAAAGAGAGGAATATCCTTTATGTTAAGTGAATATAATCTAGGCATATAAGAATATTATGATTTTTTCATTTAATCGTATAAGCCTAAATCATATTGAAGTAAAAGCATGGCCTTACAATAGATCATTAAGAATCCATAGTACAATAATTATCAACGAATACAAGATTTTAATAAGAATTTTCTTAAAAAATTAGAATTGAAAAATTAAATAAAATTTGAATTTTTAAATAATTATTTTTTGAAATAATAATAATCTTTCCAAAATTTTAGGTACGATATAATTTTAGCTCTATCTTAGTTTTATATTTATTAGACCTAGATGCACATCTATATTTGACCTTTTTGTCTAGGTTAATCAATCAATTGGTAGATTATTATTTAATTATCTTCAGATACATATGCATACAAATACATGGAAAACTTGAAGTTGTGGAAAGGATTCTCCTTTTTTAAAGAGTTATTTGTCATGCCTTTATTTACTAATATTCAATAAAAAAATATTCTTAAAAAAATTCAGTCTATAACTTTAGGCATGACATATTTTTTCCAAAGTTTATGTGGTAGTAGACAATTTTTTACTTTGATGTTATTTATTTTGATTATTTTTTATTTGAATATTAGTTATGATGGTCATTAATAATGACTTTTTGAAAAAGGGAAGATCTTATAAGTAGTATTTATTCCTAATTTTAGAAATAAAAGAACTATTGTGTGTGCGATTTATGGGTTAAAAGAAGAATGCGATCACACGATACACATATTTTACATTGTTAGAGTAATTGAAGTAGAAGGAACACCTTGTTTTGAGGTGACATAATGAAAGTCTCAAGTGCTTCCCTACCACTTGTTATGACATGAGAAACGTGTTATTATAGAGTATGTTCGTCAAAGCCAAGTGTATACAAGGATTTGTGCACACATGTATCTATGTAACAACAAATATATGACATTAAAAGTAAAACCACAAAACCCACACTCATTATCCTCCCTACCATATTGGTATCATGAAGCATCATGGAATCTAGCCAAACCCCCAAGCAAGAAAAGTATGAAACACCCATGGGAAATTTCATGCAATTTCGTCATACATCACATGATAACAAAGCTAGTGAAAATCTGGTGTTTTCATATATGACCTCTCATATTGTTGTGTTTTCTTTGTTGTGGTAACTTTAAAAAAATAGGTATCCTAATTTTTTAATGCTTTTACATGCTTTATCCTAGTTCCTACAAATAAAAGATAGGGGTATGGAAGTGGATAAGCAAGAAAAATGAAAAAGAAAGCATAAAAATTAAGTATATGGGTAAAATCAATATAAACAATGTGAAGCTAAAAATAATAAATAATTTTTACAATTGGTTAACTGAATATATCTATTGAAAATGGAAAATTTTTCTACTTAAATGCACTATTGATGGTGTTTGATAAGGGTGAGATCCATTTGATCGAGTTGTTGGGAAATGGAAAAGTTTTCTACTTAAATGCACTATTGATGGTGTTTAATAAGGGTGAGCTCCATTTGATTGAGTTGTTTAATTAGTATATTGTTAACTGAATCTATCTAATGAAAATGGAAAAAATTTCTACTTAAATGCACTATTGATGGTGTTTAATAAGGGTGAGCTCCATTTGATTGAGTTGTTGGACAATGAAATAATTTGAAATAGACAGTTTACAATATACTAATTTTGTTGAATGTCTATTGTATCTATGTAACATTATAAACGAAATAATATAGATATACAATAAAAGAGGTTAGCACTATCTATTGTAAATAGAAAGAGATAAAATGGAACATTTCAAAAACATGGAATCTTGGTAAAGAATTTTCATTAAGTAATCTATTGGGCAAGTTGAAAAGAGAGCTCTGGAAACAATTACAAATGCAATGGATAGAATAGAGTATATTTTTGGTAGACAAGTGCATGGAAGAATTTGTATGTCAATGCATATAACCAACAAGGATTATATGATGATGGAAGGAAAAATAACTTAACCCACACTCATTCTCCTCCCTTCCATATTGGCATCATAAAGCCTCATGGGCTCTAGCCAAACCCCTAAGCAAGAAAGGTAGTTAAGGTCCATGGAAAATCTCACGGAATTTTGTCAACTTGTCAGAAAAACCCACATTAAACATATTTATACAAGACAATCAGTCTATGTAAGAGTTGGATTGTCAATTCAAAATTATCCATGTGGAAAAAAACTTACCATTCTACTTCCACATATCAAGGCAACCAACTCCACCACCACCAACCCACACATGTAGCAAGCTCCACTAGTGTCATAAGCAGCCCCACGTAGCTTGTTGTAGGGAGCTTGAAACAAATGAGAAAAAAGGAATATCATGAAACATATTGATATAATATTCAAGCTACAATCTTTTGTAGTAGATATTGAAGACAAATAGAGAAATTATATAAGAGGTACATTAGAATAACACTTATTTGGTGCTAAATATTATAGAAAAAAAGAAAAATTCTATTGAATTCCCTAAAACATAGATATATATATATATATATTATATATATATATATATATATATATATATATATATATATATATATATATATATATATATATATATATATATATATATATATATATACATGAGATGGAATGTTTTACAATGCAACAAAAATTTATATATACATATCTATATCTAAACAAATGTAACTTATACTATCTTTATTCGTATTTATGTGGACTGCAATTTAAAAAAGAGTTTAAACTAGCATATATAAGTATTATTTACATTGTGAGAAAATTGCTACAATACAACCATAACATTCAATGATATAGCATTGAGATGTTGTTAATAACAGAGAATTTAATGGTGGAGTATGCGTAACATGTTCATAATGCCACAATGTCTCTTTTGACAATGAAATTGAATAAATATATTTTCTCACACATTTCAAAGTATACTTTCCCACACTACAACATTGAATATTACATTTTATTCCTCCCGTTCCATCATACCACAACACTAGGATGCATTAACCCTCACGTGAGAAAACAATTACCATTCTAGCTTTGTGTTTTAATGAAATCAAGTCCACCACCACCAACACATGTAATTATAAAACTCCATGTCGTCATAAACAACCCCGAGAAAATCATTGGCAACCCCCCATGGTTTTTAATTTCTGGTACCAAGAAATTATATTCATAGTTAGGCTGACAAAAATCTTGACAGAGATTTGAAAGAAAAACCCAATAGGTGAATTCCAATTCTTAAATAGATTGGTTGTCTTGTATCTATATGTTTCATGATATTCTCTTGTTCTCATCTATTTGAAGCTCCCTATAACAAGTTGTTCATTGTTCTAGTCTAGCTCTTGTATTCTTCATATGTTAACCTAGGTAAATGTTTTTGTGTGTTTGATTAAGAATTGTTCCCTCATGTATTTTTTTGCTTGGAATGACACTGTAGGAGTATCTTATTCTATTATCCTTGTGACAAGAATTGTTTTTAACTTTCAAGATTCTAAAATTTTGTAGATTGGTATGAACTACAAACATAACATTGACCTGTACATTTGGACTACTTTTAATTTATTTTTGTCCATGTATTTTTTTTGGCCTCTGGTTATTGTTCCTTGTTATATATGTGCATATTTTGTGCTATATGCATTATGTACAACACGTGCTTTATATAATAAATTATTCATAGCCATAATTTACACCTTTTATTCTCCATATATTAAAGTTCTATTTAAAATTGGTTTTTGATCATCTGTCATTTGAGAAATTGTAAAAGAGCTATTATAAAAAAACTTAAAAATCATAGCTAAATGATAGATGATCAGAAAGCCACATTAAATAGTAGTTTAAGAGAGGCAGGAAAACATACATAGACCAAAAAAAGGAAAGTAGGCAAAAAGTTTCTGTTGATCTTTCATTTATGTCTGATTCTTAAGTGTTATCCTAATAACTCTTACAACTATTATATAGATTGCTTGTCGTGTACCAATATGTTTCATGGTATTCTTTTTTCCTCATCTATTTGAATCTCCATATAACAAACTATTAATTGTCATCGTTATTTTGTTTTCATGCCGAGAAAATATATTGATTAAGTTACATTGTTGAAAGATCCATTGTGTTGTTGGTTTGGTAATAGACTATTGTAAAATTGTCATCCTCGGGTCTGTTTTATAGCAGATTGAGGGTTTTAAAACTATTGTGCTCTAAAAATTTTAAGTCATTTTACATGGGTATTTTACATAAATGATTTATCTATAATATTTAATGCTAAGTAATGTAGCCTAAATTTTGAATTAAGTTTGTGGCATTATACACATTTTGCATAGATTATTGCATCATATAATTGTTGTCATAACCTAAAGAAAATAGGTATCATCATAAAGAACTGGGTTGAAATAATTGATTTGGAAAGTTGAAAAGATATTTGTATAAGTGTGGAAAAATGTAGCTAGTAGAATATAGTATGTTTTGTATTTGTAGTAGTCAATCTATGATGGTGCAAGGAAAAACCAAAAAAACACATGCTTGTTCTCCTCCCTGCCATATTGGCATCATGAGGCCTCATGGGCTCTTGTAAAACCCCATCCCATAACCTAGAGTACGATGCAATACTGCGAAAGCACAACTAATTTTTTTTAATGTTAAAACAAGACGAGTAAAGTATCCTACTCTAACCACATACATCCTCTAGGCTATGCAACGTGTCTACATGTGAACACCATTACTTTATAAAATTTAAGCAACCTTAGCATATGAATAGTAAACTCAAGATACAACTTTCAACAAAGCATTAAAACATTGCAAGATAAATCTAACACATAGAAATGCATTGAACATAGTTCCACAGATACAACACCATTAAATCCAATAATGAATAGATCATAAATATTATTACAATTACATCACAAACGTCCACCTTGATACAAATGAGGTATTACAATTATACATATAGATCCATAGTTACAATGAAGAAGGATAAGAACAACTCTAGAGAACCACATGAGCTCCTCAAACAAGAAGATCTCACCATCACAAATGGAAGAGAAACTCAACAGTGTAAGATGCACACCACCCAACCATCTGGTACTCATAGGCCCAATCCCCATACTAGGAGATAGTAACAGGTAACCAAGACAAACCTATTACCTCTAAACACAAGTAATATATAAGACCACACTGTACCAAGAAACACAAAACATAAGGTTGCATTACTTCTAGAACCACTGAATCAAATACATCCACTGTACAATACAAATCGACTATTGTCATAGGAGTGTTATCACAAAGGCTGCATTGGTTATCCAAAGTAGATCTTCCTAGGTCTCGGCCCCCCTCTAGGGTTATCCTGGTAACCTCTCATGATTGCAGCCCCACATGCACACCAGTGCAGAATCAGTTATCTTTCGAGAAGACAAGATAACGATCTAGCCATTTCAGGCCTTCCCAACTCATCTCAAGTCTAATACTAGCCCTTGAGCTAATGAGTGAGGCTAAATTATCTAATTAAATATATTAAGCTACTATATCCCTAATAAAGGTTATTTAATTTCCACTGATTAAACTGACTTTCACACGAGTTATTTTGGGACCCCTTTGTGTCCTGGCTCCCATTGAAAGCCACTTCCCTATCGACAACACAATAAAATATTCCACAACCCAAGGGTAGATAGTGCACAAAATACAATAACAAATATCAACCATTTTGCAAAGAACAACACATCTCGTTCATAATAACCGAGTGTTCAAATCAAATCACACAACCCATTCATAGTAATCAGGAGTTCAAAGTAATTCACACATCCCTACAGATGTCAAATACTGAAACCCAAAAAACGTGCACTACCCAAGGAAAATTTCAAAAAGGATGAACAAAAGATACAATAATCCCTTTCACAATTTTACAGTCTCTGGAAGACTTATAATTTTCTCAACAACCAATATCCTCAATTCCCAATACATAATTATAGAACAATACACAATTACAATAAGTCACTCAAGTAATTAAATAAACAACCATTAGGATTTCCCAAATCCATTAAATCAACAACGAACTAAACCAATTGTTTAACTTCCAGTTTAACAATTACTCATAATATTCAATTCAAATTGCCCGCAAATGTGAACAAAAAATAACACAACTTTAAATAATTCAAGCACTTAAATAATCTAATATTTGGATTTCCTAAATCCAAATTGAGTCAATATCCCATCACATACAATTATTCAAAGTAAATAGAATTCTATTTGTAATAATAAAGAAATAAAATAAAACTATTTATTTAACTTCAATTCCACAGTTTCATATAATAATAACAAACTCAATTTGTCTATTACAATCATTGCATTATAAAATCTTCTACTTGTACATTAAATGTTTTAATAACACAATATCTATTTAAATATAAATCAACTTTCACTCCTAAGTCATTTTATTTTAAGATTTATTAACCCATGCATTTTGCATGCTTATTTAAAAAATATACTTCTATTTACAAACCATATGAGATTAAAACTAGGTGTTTAACTAAAATTTCACAAACCCATATAAATAAAAATTTCAATCTTTCTAATAAAATCAATTTATTATAAAACACCTACTTATGCATTGCATGCATTAATTAACATCATAATATTTATTTAAATATATATATATCTAAATATATATATTTTCTAATAACACAATCCAATTATTCTTTTCTAATATATATATATATAAATTTATATTTTTCAAACAATATTAAATATAAAACCAATTTGTTGCGACTTTAATAACTTTCAATTTCAGATATGGGTTTCTCTGAAATATTTACTGAAGGTGCACAATCAAGGCGTTTAAAACATAAAAAATTCAGCCCTACCCAATTCTTACATTTCAAGTTATGACTAATATAGTGACACACTCTCTCTATTGTTTTGATTTTCAAATTACCAGAGGTTTCCATTTTTTTCAAATCTATCAAATGATTTCATTCTCAATCCTACAAAGGTTTTCTAATTGTGTTAAAATTCATTCCTTACAGGGATCTAAATCTTTCACTGTAATTTACCCTTTTTTTTCTATAGAAGAATAAATTATATTTTCATAGGAACAGGTTTCTAAGTTTGATTTAAATTTTACAGAGGTTCAATAATTCCTCTATAATTTCTTTCTATTTAAATCAAATACTCATTTTAACAGAGGATCTAAAAATGTTTATCTACAGAGGTTCTTTCATCTTCGCGGCAATTATTTTAAAGAAAATCCAAAAGATTTTAGAGTATTGAAAATATTTTCTAATCTTTTCCAATTTGCATTACCATAATTAAATAACTTTTCAATTCAAAATTCACGAAAAACAGTAAAGAACCTATTACAGAAGAATGTTGCCGATATTCTCTATAATTTCAATTCCCAATATAGCCAAAACTTTCTTTACAGAAAAATAATTCTAAAACCATTTCCTCAGAGAGATCCATAGTTTCCTCACCAATTTTCCACAACCCACACCAAAAACTGCCGTGAAACAATTTTCTTTCCTTTTCCCAAAATCTTTCTCCCAAGAATGAATTTTCAACAGATAGATAACAAATTCCTAACTCAGAGTTATCCCAACAAAATATCTTTTCCCTCAACAACCAAAGATATTTTCCAACCACATGCATTTAAATAAAATAAAACAATTTACTAATTGCAACCAATTTAAATACTCTTATTTATTTAATTCTCATTAAATAAATAATTAAAATTACTTAATAACATAGTTAAATTAAATTTATTTATTTATTTATTCCAAAGTTTTCACATCAATAATACCATAAATTAAATACTTAATAAAACACACGTTTTAATCTACAAAATTAAACTTGCACAATAATAAAATACCTAGAACAACAATGATAATGCTAAGACCAAAACTCAAACTGATGACACAGTGTACTAGAGTAAAGGTATGACTAGGTAACCCGTTACTATCTCCCAATATTACTGTTGAGTAATGAACATGCTTAGACCTTTGAAACTAGGTGAAGCTAATGTCCTGTACTTGCAAACCTACAACAAAAACAAAATTTGTATATGTATAAAAATAATTCATACACACCATGAAGAGAATCACGGAAATCACAGGGCCCTCTCGATCAAGTGATGTAATATCGTTCTCTTCAGCAATACAATCACATCAAAACTAATGAAATTAAAACATCAATAATCAATAAATGAGCATACATCAATATTAATTCAAATAACAACTATGCTAATGTGAAAGCATGTTATAAACAAATAATCAATCACAACATAATACAAACACGTAATAAAGAAAGCACTATCGATCAAAAGATCCAAAATGGAGGGGTGTTACAATTCTAGCCAACTGAGCAAGAAAACTATAGAAGACCCATCAAAAATTTAATGGCATCATATCATATATCAGACAATGGTGAAGTAGGGGAAATTTTTGTGTTTTCATATATGATTTTTTATATTGTGGTCTTTTTTTGTGTAACAACTTTAAAAAGATGGCAATGTTGATAAAGAGTTGCTTATAGATTTTTTTTCATAATCTAAAAAAGATAACTATAGAAACATGGACAAATGTAATGTGTACAATAGACTTTGTTTATTGTAGACAAGTGCATGTAAGAATTCGAGCATGCGTGTATATATGTAGCAACAAATATTTGATAGTGAAAGGAAAAAGCTCAAAACCCATGATTTTTCTCCTTCCCACCACATCAACATCATGTGGCCTCATGGGCACTTGCCAAATAGTTGAGCAAGTAAAGTATGAAACACCAATGAGAAATGATAGGGCAAGCATTGGATTGAGACAATCACAATCTCAATGCTCCGGGTCTCACCTTTGGTAACCCCTTGATGTCACTTCCTCCACCACTCAACCTATAGGTCCCTTGCTATTTAGGAACCCCTAGTTCATTTTCCAACCCTGCTATCAATTCAAATCAACAAACCAAGCCCAAGCTTGGTGCTATTCCTCTCATGCAATTCCTAGCCCTTAATACTCTTAAAGACTAGCTCATCTCCAAATACTCCCTAATCTTGTTGCAGGGGTGTGAAAAGCTTATGTGGCTTCAAAAATCATCTAAAAAATGCTTCTAATCAACCCCCATTCACTAGTTCTCCATCACTTTCAAGAGAATTATTTTCTTGGGTTTGAAAGGCTAGTAGCCTTGAGCCCCAATTAGGTCACTGAACAGGGGAAAAATGATTTTCCTACCTAAACCCACAAAGGAACCTAGTTCTTTTCTTGTAAAACATGGTTCATAGTCCCTCACCTCCAAGATTCTTGTGGTTTTAAGACTACTCAGGCTCCATACTATCCAGACACCAAAAAGGTCAAGAAACTAGGGTTTCCTTAGCTTTCTCAAGCTAATTCACGATTGATGAAAATTTCTTCATTCAAATGGACTGTTAAAGTCTCTTCCTTGTCACCATGCAGAGCTAAGACACTCCCCTAAATCCTCAAAAAATAATTGGTTAAAAAACTTCACTCCCTTGAAAATTATTCACACTATCCTCAAGCCTTTCCTAGCCGAGTTCTCACTATCTGGCCTAGGGTAAGTCCTTTCTCTTGACTCCTACAACCACAAACAAACAAACTCCTACCATATTTACAAGTGTGGAGGTAAGGAACATTTCCCAATAGGCCGTACAAATTTTACGATGGGAAGGTGCTCTAAGCCTCCATCTTTCCAACACAGCTTGATTCAGCACAAAAAACACAAAAATTTAAAGTATTTACAGCTGCAAGTTAAAAAAAACCTACAAAAGAAAAAAGAAAGGCTTCTCAAGTTTGTATAAGACTCATGCTATATGCCACACACAATAAAATACAGAATCATGCCATAAAAAAATTAGTTTCAACACACGAATACAAAAAAATTGCCTTTCCAACGTGGTTTTCTACAATTTCTCAAAACACAGTCCGTACAAAACTTTCTAACCTTGCACAAAGGTTGAGGCTATCATTAAATATGCCTCCCAAACCATTTTTCTTCTTGGGTGAAGACTTAGATGACCTAAAAATGCACTTTTGTAAAACCCAACATGTTTTCAAACACAAGCAATTTTTACAATTTATCAAAAATGAAGAGTTAAAACTACTTAACTCTTGTTAAGCTCATTTCAACTGAGCCAAAAAATCCCTAAATCACCACTAATGGTCAACATGACCTTACACAACAAAATTAAACATTAACCAAAAACTTCAAAACTTAAACCTTGCCAAGTGCTCCAACTCAGGTGCTCCTACACCATTCTCCCCCTCTCTGCACAACGATAAAGGAACTTGAGGTGATATCAGTGATAGATCAATGAATAGCTTCTTAAAGTTAGCTTCCTCAACCTAGGTAGCCTCTGATTCATGTTTGTTGCTCCATTGGACAAGGTGCTCCATGTATACCTTGTGTCTTGTAGCCTTCTTCACCCTGGACTCCAAAATCTTTTCTGCTTGAGGCTTCTCTTGATTAGGAAGGGGTATATTACTGATATCCTTAAATATTTCATGACTGTTCTAAACCTCATCACTGACTGTTCCCTTATACTTGGTTAAATCAGCAATGTTGAACACTGGAGATATGCCCAAATCTAGTGGTAGTTCCACCTTGTAGGCATTATTGCCATATTTGGCCAACACCTTGCATGGTTCCACTCTTTTCATTTGAATTTTGGTTGACATTCCCTTCTGCAACCTTGATTTGTTAAGATGAACCATAACATAATCACTGACTGCAAATTGCACATCTCTCCTTGACACATCAACTTTATCTTTCAATTTTTGTGTTGCTGCTGTGATTGTCTTCTTAACCTACTCATGAATCTCCTTCATGGTCTGAGTGAAGTCTTCTACATGTCCACTCCTATTCTCTTGAGATCCAAGGTCTCTGAGCTAACAAATTCCTCTTGGGTGCATCCCATACACCACTTCAAATGGACTTTTCCCTGTAGTTCTATTTACACTGTCATTATAAGCATACTCAGCTTGAGAAATCACCATATCCCAGGTCTATCCATATTCTTTAGTCAAGCACCTCAATAGGTTACCTAGCACTCTGTTAACCACCTCTGTTTGACCATTGGTCTGAGGATGGTATGCTATTTCAAATGACAGATTTGTTCCCAATCTGCTTCATAGAGTCTTCCAAAAGTGACTCATGAACTTCACATCCCTATCAGAAACAATGCTCAATGGCAATACATGGATTCTTACTATCTCCCTGAAGAAAAGATGGGCTATGTAACTTGCATCATGTGTAGTCTTCCAAGGGATAAAGTGACTCATTTTGCTAAATCTATCCACAACTACATAAGTACTATCAAACCCTGCCTTAGTCTTGGGGAGTCCTACCACAAAATCCATACTAACACACTCCCATGGTCTATTTGGAATGGGTATAGGTTGATACAAACCTACATTGCTAGCTCCCCCCTTGGCTTACATGCAAACAACACACTACTCCACATATTTCCTAACATCTCTTGCCAACTTAGGCCAGTAGTAGAATCTTTGTACCAGCTCTAAAGTCTTATTTATTCCAAAATTCCCACTAAGATTGCCATTATGTTTCTCTTGAATTAGATTTTCCCTCATTGATCTTCTTGGGACACATAACAAATTGCCTTTAAATAATAGTCCATTTTGCAAAGTATACTCAACATACTGACTATGAAAATGATTTGAAAAATCAGAGCATACCTTGTAGGCTTCTAAGAAATCTTCATCCTCACCATAGAGGTCCTTGAAACTCTCTAATCCAATGCTTTTCATTTGTATCTCTTGGACTGTTAGCAACCTTCTGCTTAATGCATCTGCTACTTTGTTTTGTTGTCCCTTCTTGTACTTAATGGCAAATGTAAAAGCTTGGATGTACTCCATCCATTTCAAATTTCTATTGCTTAACTTCTCTTGGGTGTTGATGTAACTGAGTGCCTGGTTATCCGTGAAGACCACAAACTCTTTGGGCAATAAATAATGCCTCCACTTCCTAAGGGACTGCACTAAAGTGTATAATTCCAAATCATAGGTGGAGTATTTTTGCTTGGATTCATTGAGTTTTTCACTGAAAAAGGCTACATGCCTACCTTCTTGACTAAGGACTCCTCCTACTGCTACTCCACTTGCATCACACTCAACTGTGAATAACTTATCAAAACTAGGTAATAACAAGATAGGTTGTGTTGCCACTTCTTGTTTCAGCTTTTCAAACCCTTGTTCAGCTTCTTGTGTCCATTTAAACTTTGTTTTTAGACCTCCCTTAATAGTATCTAGGGCTGGTGCACATATACCACTAAAATTCCTGATGAATTTCCTATAAAATTGAGCTAAACCATGAAAACTTCTTACCTCTGTTGTTGTGGGCCAATTTAGGATGGCTTCCACCTTGCTTGGATCCATCTTCAACATTCCTTGGGACACTACAAAGCCTAGATACACAAGTTCTTGTTTGAAGAACTCACACTTCTCAAGGCTGATTGCCAATTGTTCTTCTTGCAGCCTTTTAAGAACCATCTCCACATGTTTCAAATGTTCCTCTACTATCTTACTAAAAATCAGTATGTCATCCAAGTATACTACCACAAAAATCCCTATGAAATCCTTAAGCACCTCATTCATTAGTCTCATGAACGTGCTAGGGGCATTTGAGAGGCCAAATGGCATCACTTTCCACTCATATAAGCCATCATTCATCTTAAAAGCTATATTCCATTCATCACCTTCCTTGATTCTAATTTGATGATAACCACTCTTAAGATCCAATTTGGTGAAGAATTTTGCACCTCCAAGACAATCCATCAAGTCTTAAATTCTAGGAATAGGAAACCTATACCTAATTGTGATTCTATTAATTGCTCTAGAATCAGTGCATAATCTCCACTTACCACCTTTTTTTGTTGCCAAAACCACTGGGATTGCACATGGGCTAATACTCTTTTGAATTAGACCTTGATTCAACAATTCTTTGACTTGTCTTGCCACCTCTTGGTTCTTCTTAGGAGTGAGTTTGTATGCTGCTTTGTTAGGCAATGAGGCTCTAGGTATGAAGTCAATTTTATGACTTATTGCTCTCTTTGGTGGTAGAGTTGCACGTGTTCCATCACTCACTATGCTCTTGTATCTGTCAAGCAACCTTTGGACTGCTTCTAGTAAGACTACCCTTTCATCCTTTTCTTCCTCTTTGGACTGTAGTAAAACCACATAACCTTCACCTCCTTGATGTAGATTGCTGATAAACTCTTTACCACTACTCAATATGATGTTTGGCACCTTGGACTATCCTTCATCATCCTCTATGACTGCAGCTTGAAGGTTCTTCCATCCTTCTTGAATTCAATGGTGTTCTCCTTCCCATGATATATAGCACCATTTTCATATTGCCATGGCCTTCCAAGTAGTATATGGCATGCATCCATGGGTAGTACATCACAAACCAACTTGTCTTTATAGCCTCCAATTGAAAATTCCATTGTTACCTGCTCATTCACCAAAACACTCTGCCCTTTATTCAACCATGTGACCTTGTAGGGGTTGGTATGAGGTACCTTCTATAATTTCAGCTTAGTTACTGCCTGCTCTGAGATGATATTATCTGTAGAACTAGACTCTACAATGACCTTGCATACTTTTCCCAATATCTTGCACCTTGCTCTAAACAAAGCTCTCCTTTGCTTGGGTTCTTCTTTGATCGGTTGTCTGATCAGCACTCTATTAAACATTAGATTTTCTCCTACTTCTAATTCTATATGACTAATCTCAGGTGATTTGACACTCATTGTATCCTCTTGTGCATAAGCCACTCTTTTTTCATTGCTAGAAGAAGATGCTTTCTCTTGACATCTATAAGCAGGATGACCTAGCTGATTGCAATGATAACATTTTATGGTGGCAAAGTAAGAGTTACTTCTTCCTGCTCCTCTTCCTTTGTTTGAACCTCCTTGAGGTCCTCTTCCTCTATTAAATCCTCCTCTTGAAGATGTTTCACCTCCATGCTCAGTGAGCTTAGATTCACCTTGGTTTCTTTGGTCACCACCTCTTCCTTGGTAACCTCCACACTGTCCTCTTTGGTCTCTGCCTTTGCCTCTGCCTTTAGAGGACTGATCATGCTTTCTTTTGTTCCTCTCTTCAATCTTTATAGCCAACTGATAACATTGTTGGAATTTTTTAGGACTTAGTAGGGCCATTTCCTCTTGGATATTTCACTTCAAACCATTGAGATACCTAGCCACTTTGAGGCTCTCATCCTCTGCCACATTTGATCTCAGACAAAGCTTTTGAAACTCTTCTGTATAGGTGTTGACATCTTGATCCTTCTTCCTTAGACTCTGCCTCTTCTTGTGAAGTTGGATCTCATAATCATCTAGCATATATGCTTCCTTTACCTTAGCAACCATTCCTTTCCAAGGTGATATGGGCTACTTGCCTTCTTTCTCCCTTTCAGTCTGAATAAACTTCCACCATGTCAGGGTTGATCCTCTCAACCTTGACTTTGTAACCTTCACCTTTTCTGCCTCTGTTACTCCATCATATTAAAAATGATTCTCCATACCTTCTATCTAGTCCATGACCAAATCAAGATCCATATTTCCATAGAAAAATGGTATGCCCTCAAGTCCTTTTCCACTCAGGGCTTTTAATGCCTTCAAGAAAGGCTCCTCCTCCAAAATAGGGTCAGGTTTAGGGACCTTGTCCTCCTCTGCAACCTCTTCTTCCTTTGGCACTGCTCCTTCAAGCCTTGCATTGTTCAATGCCTTCTCTAGTTGCTCAATTCTTTCTTTCAAGGATTTGTTGTCCTCTTCTTATTCTTCAACCCTCTTGGCTAACTGTGCATTTTTCACCATGGCAGGGGTTTCACTTGACTCAACTTCTAACATATAAGCTACTTTCCCAAATCTTTCATTGCTCTGATACCAATCTGATAGGGCAAGGGTTGGATTGAGACAATCACAATCTCAATGCTCCAGGTCTCACCTTTGGTAACCCCTTGGTGTCACTTCCTCCACCACTCAACCTGTAGGTCCCCTACTATTTAGGCACCCCTGGTTCATTTTCCAACCCTTCTATCAATTCAAATCCACAAACCAAGCCCAAACCTGGTGCTCTTCCTCTCATGCAATTCCTAGCCCTTGATACTCTTAAAGACTAGTTCATCTCCAAATACTCCCTAATATTGTTGCCGGGGTGTGAAAATATTCCATGGCTTCAAAAACCATCTAACAAAGGCTTCTAATCAACCCCCATTCACTAGTTCTCCATTTCTTTCAAGAGAATGCTTTTCTTGGGTTTGACAGGCTAGTAGCCTTGAGCCCCAATTAGGTCACTAAACAAGGGAAAAATTCTTTTCCTACATAAACCACCAAGGAACCTGGTTCTTTGCTTGGAAAACATGGTTCACATGCCCTCACATCAAGGATTCTTTTTGTTTCAAGACTGCTCAGGCTCCATACTATCCAGACACCAAAAAGGTCAAGAAACTAGGGTTTCCTTAGCTTTCTCAAGTTGATTCAGGATTGGTGAAAAGTTCTTCATTCAAATGAATTGTTAAATGCTCTTCCTTGTCACTATGTAGAGCTAAGACACTCCCCTAAATCCTCAAACAATAATTTCTTAAAAAACTTCACTCCCCTACAAATTATTCACATTGTCCTCAAGCCTTTCCTAGTCGGGTTCTCACTGTCTCGCCTAGGGTAAGGCCTTTCTCTTGACTCCTGCAACCACAAACAAACTAACTCATACAATATTTATAAGTGTGGAGGTAGGGTACATTTCCCAAAATTCCGTACAAATTGTATGGTGGGAAGGTGCTCTAAGCCTCCATCTTTCCAACACAGCTTGATTTAGCATATAAAACACATAAATTTAAAGTATTTACAGCTGTAAGTTAAAAACACCCTAAAAAAGAAAAAATAAAGGCTTCTAAAGTTTGTATAATTCTCACACTACATGCCACACATAATAAAATATAGAATCACGCAATAAAAAAATTAGTTTCAAAACAAGAATACAGAAAAACTACCTTTCCAACGTGGTTTTCTACAATTTCTCAAAACATAGTTCGCACAAAACTTTCTAACCTTGCATAAAGGTCGAGGCTATAATTAAATATTCCTCCCAAACCATTTTTCTTCTTGGGTCGAGACTTAGATGACCTAAAAATGCACTTTTGTAAAACCCAACGTGTTTTCAAACACTTAGGCAATTTTTACAATTTATCCAAAATGAAGAGTTAAAACTACTTAACTCTTGTTAACCTTATTCCAACTGATCCAAACCATCCCTAAATCACCACTAATGGTCAACATGACCTTACACAACAAAATTAAACATTAACCAAAAACTTCAAAACTTAAACCTTGCTAGGTGCTCCAACTCAGGTGCTCCTGCACCAAGAAATTTCATGAATTTTCATCATATATTACACAATGAAAAAGTTAGAAAAAAATTTCATGTTATAATATATGATTTCCTTTTTCTAGTGGTTTTTTTGCTCAAATAATTGAAAAAAAAGAAGAGAATGTTGATAACGAATTGGGCAAGATCGAACTTGTCTATAATGTTGATAAATATAGGAAAAGAAGAATATATGGGAGATCTTGTTTCAAAGCATAACCAATTATGTGGATGAAATACACAAATATCATTAAAAGTAATTCATGAAATAAATAGCAAAATTTTTGCTTCAAATCACAAAATGCATACAAATAACTTTATAAACATACCTAATTTTGATATGTACTTGAGCCTATCTAGCCATGTAAAAAGAAAATTGTTGAATGTATAATTTAGTAAAATATAAATTTATTAAACAAACCTTATTTATGTTTACAACTATGGTCATCTTTTAGGTACCAATTGTTCCATATATGGGCTTCATATCTCCTTGTCCATCTATGCTTGCATTGAGCGCAACATGATATTACTGCAAAGAAACATTTTATTTGAATCTATTAAAATATATGTCTCTTGTTAGATGTGTATGGAATGGAAAAAGGAAATTGGAAAAAAACTTATAGCAACAACATAGGGTGAAATGATGTTGATTATGGAGCACAACACTTGTTAAACCATCCAATCTGCTAGCTAACGAAGGTGGATGGCAGGATTTTACCCTTTTTTTATTGTTGAGAAAGGAAACCAACTCCACCACCACCAACCCATGTGGTATGAAAACTCCACCATCATGAACAGGCCTAGGAAAGCCCTGAAAAATTGCATGGAGTTTTATCATATACTAGGAAAAAATGCAATGTACAGAAGACTATATATTTCTAAAAGTAATAAACAGGAAGAGAAAACTAGTGAAATGCTCAAAAAAAATTTGTAGATCAACATTATACATATACATATACATACACATACACATAAACATACACATACACATACACATACACATACACATAGAGATACACATACACATACACATACACATACATACACATACACATACACATACACATACATATACATATATATACATATACATATACATATACATATAAATATACATATACATATATGCATATACACATACATATACATATACATATATACACATAAATATACATATACATATACATATACATATACATATACATACAATTTTCACCCTTCATTTATTGTTTCTAGTTATCTTTGTGCATCTTTGGTGTTATACCCATTACCATATGAGGAATTAGAATTAAATCTTCTTTCTTTTGTCAAAAAAATATCGTTAGGGTTACTAATTTTTTCACCTCTTCTATTCTCCATGTTTTTAAGTTCTATTTAATGTGGGTTTCCAATCATCTGTTATTTACCTATGATTATCAAGTATTTTTCTAATAGCTATTTTATAGTTTCCCTATTTGTGTATAATATTTAGATCCAAATAATGTAGCTTGAATTTTGAATTGACAAGCCAACTGTTACATAGATTGCTTCAAGTACAATATAATTTTACCTCTATCTTAGTTTTATTTTTACTACACCTAGATTCACATCTATATTTTAGTTTTTTGTCTAGGTTAATTGATCAATTGATAGATTATTATTTAATTATCTTAAGATACATATGCAGATAAATACATGGTAGACTTGAAGTTGTGGATTAAATAAATTTATAAAGAGTATAGAACATTAAAGGATTCTCCTTTTTAAAAGTGTTATTAGTGATGCCTTTCATTAATAATATTCAATAAAAAAGTATTCTTAAAAAAAAGTCAGTCCATAACTTTAGGTATAGAATATTTTTTCCAAAGCTTATGTGGTAGTAGATAATTTCTTACTTTGATGTTATTTATTTTGATTATTTTTTATTTGAATATTAGTTATGATGGTAAAATTAATTACACATAAACATATAACAAAATATATATGTATCCATATGTATATAAATGTATATCTATGGATGATCACAAGAGGAATAACATGGTTTAAACATTGGAATATATTAAAATATATGTACAAGTATTCTACAGATTTCTCTATTAACCATTTTCACTGTTTGACTATTGTTATTTGTTTGCCATTTGAGATAATATTGTTATTCAATGATTATGAAGTGAATTTAGAATACACATCGAAGAACTAAAAATTCCAAAATATAACAAGAATTAAGAATCATAGTGACAATGCAGACTAAAAATAATGTGGGCACCATATTAAAATCAAAAGCATGGGTGCTCAATGAATGTGCATATATATATATATATATGAAAACATAGGAATAAAGTATGTTCATATTTGCAAAACACAAGTCTTAACATCCCATAATGAGCATTCAAAAGGAAAGATAAAGAGAAATGTTAAAAACTGCAAAAGAGAATTCAAAGGGTAGGATCGCTAGTGTAGCATTTTTTTGAAATAGGGGAATATATCTTTAATATATCTAAAATGAACAATTTACAATCTGCTTGGAAATCAAGTTTTGTTGCTTTGAAAATGGTTTTTTTAAGTCGGTCCTTAGAATTGTAAGTGTATGTTCTGATTAAGGCAGTAAAGATGTAAGGTTTACAAACAAGGCCTTTAATAATAGCAACATGATTTGTTGTAGACTCAAAGCTATCTTGCAACATGTAGAGATATTTTGCTAGAATTTGTAGTAAATTAGTGGAAGCCTCATCAAAAGCAATACACCAAAGGTTGGATGAATGGTCTTGCAACTTTAACTATAGAGGGTGGTGATAGTTGCATTCCTTAATTTTCATCTGGTAGCAATCACAAAACTAGACATTAGCATAGGGTTGTGCGCATTTTATTTTTCATTCTTTCCATTTAACCAGAAAGGGGAAAGCAGGATAACAAAAAGACTTATTTTTTACAATTTGAATAGTTACTTTAAAAAAGGCGTCAATATTTTTTGGCAACCCAAGGTAGTTGTTCAAGATGAATGCAATATAGTAACTCTATCATTTGAAGGATGAAGCCTACAAGGTGCAGAAGAAGATGAAACCATATTTTCTACTTCAATTGGGCCTGTGGATCTTAGAGTGTTTTCCTCAAGAATAGAAGGGTTAATGTCAAGGATTATTGTTGTTGATGTGTTGATAAATTTTATAGTAAAGTAGCTTACATGGCCACCCCACACAACAACTATGACTATATCACCAAAAAGATACATCTGCTCCAATACATCACCCTTTTCTTTCCAACTTGGGCCCCACAAATTAGCATCAATGAAATTAGTAGATATATCATATAGTTTAATAGTTCATTGTATTATTTCAGACCCATTTTTCATACGAATAGTTGATATGTGGGTATGTGCAGGATCATGGTGCACCAAAAAGTGGCAATATTATGGGGGTATGTGGCTGACGACTTTTTTTTCACCCAAAAATAATGAAATGAAAAGGGTTTTTAGAGGAGATTCTCAGATTTCCAAAAATATAAATTATGATTTAATTTGAATTTAATAAATTATTATTATTCATTTTCTATTAGAATTATGACTAAAATCCTAATCGATAGGCTGATTGAAAAACATCTATAACTTTCAAACAGTATCATATTTTTTGAATCCGAAACATCGTCACATTCTATGCTTCACATACTATAGGATTAAAAAAGAAAAATTAAATTTCATGAAGTTTTGACCAAGTTAAGGTGGTTAGAGATGCATTTTATATTTTCTAAAAGTTGTAATAAAAAGTTCATAATTAATTATTTACTTGGAAAAAATTACAAAAAATATGCATCACATCCGGACATGAGTCTTCTACTTATATATAAAATATTACAAAAAAATATTATCATTTTATTATGGTTAGGGTGGTCAAAGCGGACACCTACTTCTTATTTTTTCCCTGAAATTTAAATACTCTGCATTGAAATTTCAAATTTTCACCAAATAGATTTTATTTATTTTTAAATAAACCTAGTATTTTAGAAACTACATTCAATTTTCTACAAATTCTATTCTTACATATTTTTGAAATAATATAGATAACTTATTCAAATATTTATGTCAAGTTTCCTAACACTGATTTTTCTGAATTTTTTGCCACTTAAGGGCCTGTTTTTTGCACGATGATCCTGCACATACCCATGTACCCAACATGGACTACAATGCCAATAATATCAACCAAACTATTATCACTATAATTTTTTATCTCATTAGTTGGCACAAAGTTGAGGTTTTTCCTGGCATAGAGATGTCATCTTCACACCATTTTACTATTGATTTTTCATCCAAAACAATTTCTAGATTACTATTTAATTTATTATTATTTTTATTTCCTTCCTTCACTAAACCTCTTGATACTAAAAAAGTTTCACCTATCTCAACTCGACCATAATGCAGGTCAACAATATCATCAAAACAAGTAAATGAATTTTTGACCCCTCCATCTCTATAATGTCAAAACTAAAATTTTTTCCTTCACCTATTTGTTTATGGAAATGGTACATCTCTCTAATATGTTACATGACCTTTTAGTGTCCAAAATTTTTGATAAATGTTCAAAGCTTTAATAGGGCTGACATTTGGAGGACTATTTTATTTTTGAGAGGATAGTTCCACACCAAATTTAGGGATCCATTTAGAAGGAGAACATGACTCTAGTCCCAACATTGTCTCTTCTTGTTGCTTTAAGAGATACCTAGGGGTCCCAATGATTTTAAAATAGCACATAGTCACAACTAAGGTGAATATGATTAAGGTCCTAGAAAATAAGTAAAATAATATATTGGACACATTATATTAGGCACATATGAAGGAGAAAGATAATTTTTAAAAATAGAGAAGAAACAACACAACCCACCTTCAATCCTGGAAATTTCTATAGACATAGTCTCACAAACATATGAGGAACTCCATTTTCAAGGCACTTAAAAACAAAAAATCATTGCATTTTGAAGGTAGTGTTCCTATTTGCATATGGTGTCCATTAGATATGACAACCTTATATCACTCAACCTACCCTTCATGACTGCCAAATTTTTTAAAGGACAAGAGTTGAAGGACTAGAGAGGGAATGACATCTCTAATATTCATGAAATGAATTGCAAATGAAGTCAAAATTCATTGTTTCTTTGTAGCCTACAAACACAAGTTCAATTGAGGAAATGTACTTCATCACACCAAATGAATAAAAGGAGTAAGGAAAACAAAGGTTGAAAAGAGATTTTTTTTGTGTTGGAAAAGATTAATGCAGATGTACTTCCACATCTATATGATTTACCATGGTCAACCATGTGTTTATACACCTAAAGACCAATAAAACTAGAAACATAAACAGTAAAGGGTATGTGGTGTGCATTTCTATATTTGAGAATCCTAAAATTAAAGGAACTGAAAGGAAATTTTTAGGTTGATTACAAAAGAGGAAAGAAACAATAACAAAAAATTTCCAACAGGTATAAGAAAAATGAAATATAAACTTATAAAATCAAAATTTGGAGGCTAGTGGATGGTACCACCAAAGCTAGACTCCACAGTGGAACCTTTGAGGGATGTGACCAAATCAATCACCAAATCAATTTTGGGGGGCTATGGAGACCCATCCACAAATCCCGATCCCACATAAATTGTTGTGGGAACTTTTAGAGAGAGGTGTGGATAGGAAAAAGTATCCCTTTTTTCTTTCTTGGTTTGGGATTAATTAATGAAAAATTGGACTTAATAGGCCTTGATTTAGTGTTGTGAGATGTTTTACATGTCCACATTAGGTCTTGCTATCTTGTAAACTAAATAAAATGCATTTATTGATATCTTGTAAAGGTGTTGTAAAGTGTTGTAAAAGAATTTCACACCTCTCTAAATATAATGGACCTACATTTCCCCAATTCAATGATATAAAATATATTTATGACATAATCACATTAATCTGGAAGGCTTGTAAATTGAATTTGACTTTAATCTAGTGTTGTATATTTTCCTACACATTCACATTGGATGTTGTACCTTTTTAGCCTAAGTGGACCACATTTTAGTGTTGTAAAGTGTATTTAATTACACTTACACGTTGAATTTTTGTCCCAAGCCCTAATTGACCTTTACATTATCATGAATAGGCCCCTATGGCCCCATATTATGAATCCCAAGAAATAAATTGATCAAATACCTTGTAATATCATCATATAAACCTAATTTATGCATTCCCCAACATTCAATCTATCAAAAGGGCTCCTTTGGGACTAAGTCGCCCACCTGGGCAAATGAGTCCCTTCCAGGTGGGACTAAGTCACCTAGCATGGCGAATTAGTTCCATTTGTGTCATTTTAGAGTTTTGAGTGGGAAATTTTGGAGTTTCAGTTTATTTTTCTTTCATGTTAGCCATAGGGATCCAATTAACCAGAAAATTAGGAGGAACGCCTATAAATACAAGCCTTTAAGCCCTAATTCATAGCCAATTCATTCATTCCTCACTCATAAATCCTTATTCTTCTCAAGTAGGATAGGGTATTATCATTCCAAGTCATTGAGATAGCTTCCTAATATATTCAAGGGAAAAATCTTCACCTTTTGTTATAGAAAATAAAGATCAATCATCATGGAAAGTATCTAACTTCATTATTTCATGTTTCATTACATTATTTCTCCATTTTGGTTTAATTACCTAAAAAGGGGTTTGACCAAAGCAAATCCCCATGCCATAACAATCAATATTTTATCCTTCTTTCCTTGTGTGTTTGTAAATTTAGGTATTTTGAGGGTCTAAAAATAATTGAAGATTAGGTTGAAGACTTGTTGAAGACCTTTCCTTGCTTGCAAAGCCAAAATATCCATTAAAACTCACTTTCAAGCTTGAAAATCAGAGTTTCAGAAGAGGACACCTATCAAGAACCAAATTGCAGACTAGGGCTTTTGTTTCCACTTTCAAATTTTAAAAAATCTAGAAGTGAACTAAGTTACCAATAGTGGCAGCTTAGTCCCACTAAACCTATTTCCTAGAATTTTTTGTAGATTTGGATACCCATCTGGTTGAAATGGGCTCCAAAGTAGCTTTTCCAGAACTAGGACTAAGTTACCCAAATTGGAACAAGTGTCCCAGTTGGATTTTGCATAAGTTGTTTCAAGATTCTAGACCTTCATGTCATCCTTTTTTAGCCTCCAGGTGCACACATTTTGTTTCATAACTTTCTATCTAGTTTTGTTTTCATTTCTAGGTCATCTATCACATGTTTACATACAACACTATGTTTTCCAACACTTTACATATATCTTAGATTTAGCATTAATATTCATCTTTATTTTTTAGTTTAGTGATTTAGACATCATAGTTAGGCATATAGACATTAGCATTTTGGGCCCATTTATCTCCTTTTAGATGAAAAGCCTAGGTGAGTTAGAGAGTACTAGGGTGCCACAATCATTGTCCATATGAGGAAATGTTGTAATTATAGTTGACTAATTGGAAGCTCTATTTCATAATGAAAATAAAAGATTAATGTATTGTAACGACCAATGGAAACTCGTAGAAAACATAGAAATATTGATAAGCTTCCAAACATTTTATTGTTTTGATTAAATGAAAATGGGTATAACCATTCCATTTTTAATATTTTCCAAATAGCATGAGATACAAAAACAAGAATAAAAATGATAAATACAAATGTCTATATCTCTATATGTATCTATTTATCTTTGAGGTTCCTTATATATGTATGCATGTAGTTTTTTACTGTATCTCTATATAACCTATATCTAGATATTTGTATATGTTTCTAGCTTGTCCCTTCATCTTTTATTATCCAAAGAATAGGATATACAACATTAGGAATAAAAATTATTAATTACATATATGCATTGACTTTCCCCTTTGTCTACATATTTAAAAAAAACATATATAACAAGATATATAGATCCATATGTACTTAGGTATATATCTATTCATATATAAATTGATATATCTAAATATATGTGTATACTATATTTATTCCTACCTATGTAAAAATGAGCATAATTTCAAAGGTGCATAGTGACAAGAAGGAACAATAAGCAGAGGGTGAAAGTTTTGCGAGTTAGCAACATATTTTAAACATTGAAACCTATTAAAATATATATGCAACAAGGGGCTGTTGGCCACCTTGGAAAATAAAAGCATAATGCAACAACTTTCATTTACCTATAGGCTATTTTTTACAAATTTTGGCAAGGATTTTCATCAACCCAAACGTGATTAGAATTTCTTGGCACTGGGGATAAGTTTTCACTAATAGTTGGTGGGGAGTTTCTTATGATTTTTTATGATGACGTGGAGTTTTCTAATTATGTGGTTTGGAAATGGTGGAGTTGGTTTCCTCAATACATAGAAATAGAATGGTAAGTTTTTACTCACAAGAGTGTTAATGCATCCTAGCACTATTGTACGATGGCGCTGGAGGAATTAAATACAATATTCAATATTGCATTGTGGGTAAGTATACTCCAAAATTTGTGAGAAAATATATTGATTAAGTTGAATTTTTGAAAGAGCCATTGTCGTGATATGCTATTTTTAACTCTTTCTAAATCAAATTCTACATAAATATGAATAAGAATACCATTCACATCTATTTAGATATACATGTGTATATATAAATTACTGTTGGATTGTCAAAGAAGCCACAGTGGTCTTGGTCTATATATATAGATAGATATATATGCCTATATGTATATTTTTAAATATTAGATAGGGAATTCAATATAATTTCATGTGAGGGTTAATGCAGCCTGGCATTATTTTACAATGGCACAAGAGGAAGTAAATGCAATATTCAATTTTGTAGTGTGACAAAGTATTAAAACATAGACTATAAAGGGTTGGAAAATAGTGGATAGCATAAATTTTGACATACAGTTTACATTCCATAACATTCCTTTTAAATGGATTTTAAGGTAAATTTTTCAAAAGAAAAGCAAACGATAAGATGTACATAATGCATATAGCACAAAAGATGCATAAAGATAACAAGGAACAATAACCAGAGGACAAAAAATATACACAAACCAAAAAAATTGAAAGTAGTGCAAAGGTATAGGTCAATGTCATGTTTGTACTTTATACCAATCTATAAGATTGTAGAATTGTGAAAGTTAAAAACAATTCTTCTCACAAGGACAATAGAATAAGAAACTCCTAAAGTTTCATTCCAACCAAAAAAATACATGAGTACACAATTCTTAATTAAATGAAAAAAAAACATTTACCTAGCTTAGAATATGAAGAATACAAGAGCTAAACTATGGCAATGAACAACTTGTTACACAGAGCTTCAAATAGATGAGGAAATGAGAATATCATGAAATATATTGGTACAAGATAATAAATCTATGTAATATTTGGATTTCCTATTAAAAATTCAAGCTACAATATTTGGAACTAAATATTGAATATGTGTATGTGTATCTATCATGTTTTAGGGAATTCAATACAATTTCATGTGTGGGTTAATGTAGCCTAGCATTGTTGTATGATAGTGCAGGAGGAAGTAAATACAATATTTAATGTTGTAGTGTGACAAAGTATTAAAACATAAATGGGAAAAGGTTGGAAAATAGCATTGCATAACATTAATTTTTATATACAGTTTACATTCCATACAATTCCCTTTCAATGAATTTTAAGTTAAATTCTCAAAAGGAAAGAAAGAAATAAGTTGTACAAAACGTGTATAGCACCAAAGATGCACAAAGATAACAAGGAACAATAGCCAAAGGAAAAAAAACATACACAACCCAAAAAAACTTGAAAAAAGTGTAAAGATACAGGTTAATGCCATGTTTGTACTTCATACCAATCTACAAAAAATTAGAATTTTGAAAGTTAAAAATAATTCTTGTCACAAGGAAAATAGAATAAGAAACTCCTAAAGTGGCATTCCAACAAAAAAAATACCTGAAGACACAATTCAAATTAAAATGCACAAAAATATTAACCTGGCTTAAGGGTATGTGCAGGATCATGGTGCACCAAAAAGTGGCAATATTATGAGGGTATGTGGCTGACGACTTTCTTTTCACCCAAAATTAATGAAATGAAAAAGGTTTTTAGAGGAGATTCTCAGATTTCCAAAAATATAAATTATGATTTAATTTGAATTTAATAAATAATTATTATTCAATTTCTATTAGAATTACAACTAAAGTTCTGATCAATAGGCTGATTGAAAAACATCTATAACTTTCAAACGGTATCATATTTTTTGAATCCAAAACATGCATCACATTCTATGATTCACATACTATAGGATTAAAAAAAGAAAAATTAAATTTCATGAAGTTTTGACCAAGTTAAGGTGGTCAGACAGACGAGTTTTTATATTTTCTAAAAGTTGTAATAAAAAATTCACAATTAATTATTTAATTGGAAAAAATTACAAAAAATATTCATCATATCTGGACAAGTCCTCTACTTATATATAAAATCTTACAAAAATATTATCATTTTATTATGGTTAGGGTGGTCTGACACCTACTTCTTATTTTTCCACGAAATTTAAGTACTCGCATTGAAATTTCAAATTTTCACCAAATAAATTTTATTTCTTTTAAATAAACCTAGTATTTTAGAAACTAAATTCAATTTTCTACAAATTATATTCTTACATATTTTTAAAATAATATAGATAACTTATTCAAATATTTATGTCAAGTTTCCTAACACTAATTTTTCTGAATTTTTCGCCACTTAAGGGCCTATTTTTTGCACGATGATCCTGCACATACCCTTAAGATATGAAGAATACAAGAGCTAAAGTGTGGCAATGAACAACTTGTTACATAGAGCTTCAAATAGATGAAAAAAATAGAATATCATGAAACATATTGATACAAGACAAGCAATCTATGTAACAGTTGGCTTGTCAATTCCAAATTCAAGCTACATTATTTGGAAAAAAATATTATAGACAAATAGGGAAACTATAAAAGAGCTATTAGAAAGATAATAATAATAGGAAAATGATAGATGATCAGAAACCCACATTAGAAGAGGTGAACTAGAATAATGAATAGTCTATTATGGGGATTTGGGAAAAATATATATCATGAAATATATTGATACAAGACAAGAAATATTTGTAATAGTTGGCTTGTAAATGAAAAAAATTGAACTACATTATTTCTTACTAAATATTATAGAAAAATAAAGAAATTGTAAAAGATTTGTTAGAAAAATACTTAAGAATGATAGATAAATGACAGATGATCAAAAATCAACATTAAATAGAACTTTAAGAGAGGTAGGAAATAATACATAGAGAAAAAAAATTGAGAGCATGCCAAAGTTGCATATCAAGGCCATGTTTGTAGTTTATAGCAGTCTACAAAATTTCAAAAGTTACATGTGCTAAAAACAACAATGAACACTTTGTTATAGGAAGCTTGAAATAGATGAGGGAAAAAGAATATAATGGAACATAATGATACAAGAAAAAAAATATATGTCATATTTGGATTCTCAATTATAAAATTTAGCTACATTATTTGGCACTAAATATTATAGACAAATAGGTAAATTATAAAAGACCTATTAGGAAAATACTTAAGAACCACAAGAAAATGGTAGATAATAAAAAACCAACATTAAATACCATTTTCCTATGGTTCTTAAGTATTTTCCTAAATAGAATTCAATGCAGGTTTCATACGAAAAGAGTGGAAGCAAGTGGGGTGAGTGGGGGAGGAGGAAGTTTGAATTCCTCTAGCATCAATGGTGATGATTAAGATGAATCTGATGTAGATTCGTGGGGTTTGGGGGTTGTATTGCTTCATGTGGTTAAGGATTTGGCATGCTCCTGCTCGGTATCATCGGTCTTCTTCTTCTTTGTTGCTAAGAGGCCGCTTCCTAAGGCTATGTGATAGGGGTGTTTTTCGTGGGTTTCTCTATTTGTGGAGCCTCTTTCTTTGGTGGGTGGGTGTTGTGGGAATATCCTATAGCTTCTGCATTCAAGGGTTATTGTTGCACTCTCCCTACTTGTCCCTCCTATGTTCTGGTGCCTTGGGTGCTTTTTTTCTATGGTGTGGGATATCTATGTTTGTATGAGGTCTATTTGGAGACTCTTCCACCTTTGGGTCATTTGGTTTGTATCTGGGCTCCCTTGCATGTGTTTGGGGTTTATGGTTTGGTGCTCCCTTATTTTTTGGGGAGTTTTTGATGCCTCTGTCTTAGGGTCATCTCTTTTTTCTGGGGTGTGCTTTATGGTTTTCCTTCTTTTCTCATTACATGTTGTGTTCCTTTGTGAGGGGATGTTCCTTTTTCTCATTTTAGGTGCTTCATAGGATTTGATATTGGGCCTCTTATGGGCGTTGCTAGTTCTGTTCATTATTGGGTTGGGGTTTTATTAGTCTCTCTTGGCTTGCTTTGGGTTATCTTCATTCACCTACACTTTTTCCAAATGTTTGTTTGGTCTCTACGGGGTATTGTTTTGGTGTACCTTGGGTGTTGGCTTGTGGTCATTGGTTGGGTGGCTTTTCACACTTTTTATGTACATTTGATAGATTTTAATGTCTCTATTTTTTTTGGTGGCTTTGTTGTTCAAGATTCTTTTTTTGGTCCACCTTTTGCTCCTGCTACTTGGATTTCCAAAGGTTGCGATGATGGTTTGTCCTTCCTAAGTGTTTTCTTTTGGCTAGTGTCTTCTCTAGAGGTGAATTTTTCTCTTTCTGAGGTAGAGCCCGCTCCTTTTGAGGTGGAGTTGTTTGTTGCAAGTCTAGAAAAAATTCCTCTTCTCCTTTTCTCATTCCTTTGGAGGTGGAGTCAACTCCTTTTGAGGTGGGGTTGGTATGAACTAGGTATGGATTGATTTGGTGGGTCGAGCTCTTTTATCTTACTCTTCGATAGAGGGGGGCCCGTTCTATGGAGGTGGAGTGTGGGTTGGTTTTCCTGACTGGTAGGAGCTGCAAGATGGTTGTTTTTTAGCCTTTAGTGGTTTTGGGCTAAAGGTCCCAGCCAAACCATGGTGATAATTCCCTTTATTGATGATTTGGGGTCAAGGCCCTTGTGTTCCTAACTATTAAGGGTTTTCAAACCATTCAAAGTTGAGTTCTGGCAATTTTGGATTGTCTTGTATATCTTCTAGTAGACTGCTGATGTTGGGCTATTGGTTGTCTATGTTCCTATCTTAATGCAACTTTCATTTGTTTGTATGGGGTTTTAGGTCCCCTCAAAACTTGTTTGTAAGGGGTTTTTGGTCCTTGCAAAATGTATTTTTCACTAATCAAAAACATTAAATAAAATTTTTAAATGTGGACAAATATTCAACTAGAGAGATATAAAAAATATTTAAATTAGGATAAGATCATAGGATACACTATCAAGAGGACGTATTCTCGCTCACAATCAATCCAAGACATAGAAATGACTAAATAGAGGATTCATCTAGACCATTTTTCATTACAATAGGATAATGGTTGTTAAATTTTAGACTTTATGTCAAATTATATATGAAATTAAGATAAATTAAGCATTAAGACTTTGCATTTACAACAAGAAATATATAACATAAAAAAACCTGCTATACAAATGATAAAATAATATACCTTGTTGACATTAAAAGGCTTGCAACGGAAAACCTTACTGAATATCATATATTCAATATTTTATGTTAATCCTCAAATGTAGATCAAAGATGTTGCAATGAGAAATATCATCGAAAATAATTTTTTTAGAGATTAACAAACATATATTTGACCATATATTTGAAGCCATGTCATACATTCTAATGATAATGAATAGTTTGTTAGAGGATACTAAAAAAAGAAGGAATATTGTAGACAAATAAGGAAATTCTAAAAGAGCTATTAAGAAAAAAGTTATCGATCACAAGAAAATGATAGATGATAAAAAAACCACATTAAATAGAACTTTAAAATATGGAGAATGGAAGATAAAACCTACGATATTGAATAGTTTGCATTGTAGGTCTAGAGGAAAGAATATCATAAAACATATTGGCACAATACAAACAATCTGTGCAACAATTGTCTTGTCAATTCAAAATTAGAGCTACATTATCTAGAACTAAATATTATAGGTAAATAGGGAAATTGTAAAAGAACTATTAGAAAAACATACATACATACATACATGCATACATATATATATATACATATACACATATATTTATACACATATATATACATACATACACACACAGATATTGTATATATATACAACTCAAAAATTCCAGAGCACAATAGTTTTAAAACCCTCCAATCTACAATAAAAAAGAGGTGGAGGCAACAATTTTAAAAATATTCTGCTATCAAACTAACACCACAATGGCTCTTTCGACAATGCAACTTAATCAATTTATTTTCTTGCACATTTTGGAGTATACTTTCCCATACATATATATATATATATATGTTTGTGTGTGTGTGTTTTTAAATGGGAAAGTATATATATATATGTTTGTGTGTGTGTTTTTTTAAATGGGAAAGTATATATATATGTATGGGAAATTTTATATATATATATATACATAACATACATATATATATATTCTAAATTTGAGCTACATTATTATGCACTAAATATTATAGACAAATAGGTAAATTGTAAAAGAACTATTGGGGAAATACTTCAGAACCATAGGAAAATGATAGATGATTGAAAACCAATATTAAATAGAACTTTTAAATATGGACAAATATTTAACTTGAGAGACAAGAAAAAGGTTTAAATCTAGACAAGATCATAGGATGCATTATCAAGAGGACATATTCTTACTTGAAATCAATCCAAGATAGAGAAATGACTAAATAGAGGATTTATCTAGACCATTTGTCATTATGATAGGATAATGGTTGTTAAATTTTAGCTTTTAGGTCAAATTATATGTGAAATTAAGATAAATTGAGAATTAATACTTTGCATTTACAACAAAAAGTATACAACATCAAATAAACCCACTATAGAAATGATAAAAGAATATACCTTATTGACAAATGTTAAAAATGTTTCAATGGAAGACCCTACTGGAAATTAAATCTTCAATATTGTATGTTGATCCTCAAAAGAAGATCAAAGATCTTCTAATGAAAAATATCGTAGAAGATAACCATTTTAGAGATTAGCTATGGGCATGTGCAGGATCATGGTATGCCAAACAGGCCCTTAAGTGGCAAAAAATTAAGAAAAATGAGTGTTAGACTAACTTGGCGTAAATATTTGAATAAGTTATCTATATTATTTCAAAAATATGTAAATATAATTTATCAAAGTGAGATATAGTTTTAAAATTACTAGGTTTATTCAAAATAAATAAAATCTATTTGGTGAAAATTTGAAATTTGTCACATTGATACTTAAATTTCAGGAAAAAATAAGAAGTAGATTAATGCAATAGAGCCACTAAGCCATAAAATGATAATATTTTTGTAATATTTTATATATATAAGTAAGAGGACTCATGTCGGATGTGATGCATATTTTTTGTAATTTTTTCCAAGTAAATAATTGATTATAGATTTTTTATTACAATAGCAGAAAATATAAAGGAAAACAAATGCATGCGACCATATGCTTGGTCAAAAATTCATGAAATTTAATTTTTCTTTTTTTAATCCGATAGTATGTAAAGCATAGAATGTGACGCATGTTTTGGATTCAAAAAATATGATACCGTTTGAAAGTTATAGATGTTTTTCAATCAGCCTATCGATCAGGACTTTAGTCGTAATTCTAATAGAAAATAAATAATTATTATTTATTAAATTCAAATTAAATCATAATTTATATTTTTGGAAAGCTGAGAATCTCCTCTAAAAACCCTTTTCGTTTCATTAATTTTGGGTGAAAAAAAAATCGTCAGCCACATACCCTACAAATATTGCCACTTTTTGGCATACCATGATCCTGCACATACCCCTATCATATATTTCACTGTAGATTTGAAGGCACATCATACATTCTAACGATAACGAATAGTTTGTTATAGGACACTGAAAAAAGAACATTATAGACAAATAGGGAAATTTTCAAAGTGCTATTAGGAAAACCCTTAAGAATCATAGGAAAATGATAGATGATCAAAAACCCACATTAAATAGAACTTTAAAATATGGAGAATAGTAGAGGAAAACTACGATATTAAACAGTTTGCTTTGTCAGGACTGGAGGAAAGAATATCATAAAACACATCGATATAACACAAGAAATCTATGTAACACTTGGCTTGTCAATTCTAAATTTGAGCTATATTAGCTAACACTAAATATTATAGAAAAATAGTGAAATTTTAAAGGAACTATTAGAAAAACACACATACATATATACATATATACATATGAACAATTTGTTATAGGATACTAAAAAAAGGAATATTATAGAAAAATAGGGGAATTTCAAAGGGCTACTAGGAAAACACTTAAGAATCACAAGAAAATGATAGATGATCATAAACCCACATTTAATAGAACTTTAAAATATGGAGAATAGAAGAGGAAAACTATGATATTGAACTATTTCCTTTGCGGGTCTAGAGGAAATAATATCATAAAGCATATTGGTACAACACAAGAAATCTATGTAATAGTTAACTTGCCAATTCTAAATTTGAGCTACATTATCTTGCACTAAATATTATAGACAAATAGGTAAACTATAAAAGAACTATTAGAAAAACATACATACATACATACATACATACATACATACATATATATATATATATACACATATACATTTTAGAGATTAGCTATCATGTATTCCACCATAAATTTGAAGGTACTCATACATTTTAACAATAATGAACAATTTTTTATAAGATACTAAAAAAAAGATTATTATAGACAAATAGGAAAATTGTAAAAGAGCTATTACGAAAATACTTAAGAATCATAGGAAAATGACAGATGATCAAAAATGTACATTTAATAGAACTTTAAAATATGGAGAATAGAAGACCCAAACTACGATATTAAATAGTTTTCTTTGCAGGTCTGGAGAAATAAATATCATAAAACATATTAATACGACACAAGCAATATATATAATAGTTGGCTTGTCAATTCTAAATTTGAGGTATGTTATATGGCACTAAATATTATAGACAAATAGGGAAATTGTAAAAGAACTATTAAAAAAACATACATACATATATACATCTATACATATGAACAGTTTGTTATAGGATACTAAATTTAAAAGAATATTATAGACAAATAGGGAAATTGTAAAAGAGTTATTAGGAAAACACATAAGAATCAGAGCAAAATGATAGATGATCAAAAACCAACATTTAATAGAACTTTAAAATATGGAGAATAGAAGAGGAAAACTATGATATTGAATAGTTTGCTTTGCAGGTCTGGAGGAAAGAATATCATAAAAAATATTGATACAACACAAGAAATCTATATAACAATTGACGTGTTAATTTTAAATTCAACCTACATCATCTAACACTAAATATTATAGAAAAATAGGGAAATTTTAAAAGAACTATTAGAAAAACATACATACATACATATATGCATATATACATATATATACATATATATTACATATATATGTATATATAAATATATATAACATATTTATGTATATATAAATATATATATATATTTATATATATATACATATAAATATATATACATACATATATATACATGTATACATATGGATATATATGTAGAACTCATAGATTCTAGAGCACAACAGTTTTGAAACCCTCCAATTTGCTATTAAACAGAGGTGAAGGCAATAATTTTTACAATAGTCTACTATCAAACCAACACCACAATGGCTCTTTGAACAATGCAACTTAATCAATATATTTTATCACACATTTCATAGTATACTTTCCCATACACACACACACACACACACACACACACACACACACACACACACACACACACACACACACAAACACACACACACACACACACACGCACACACAAACACACACACACACACATACATATACACCATATGCATATTTGGTGTTATACACATTTTGTAAATATAGTTCCTTGGTATCTTTCTGATACATTTAACTTCAAATCCTTACAAAGAGAATGGTATACAATGTGAATAGTATGTGGAAATTAATGCTTTGAAACATAGACATATACATATACACATAAATATATTGAAGTCAAATAGAGTAATTGTATAAGAGGTATTAGAATAACACTTAATAACCACTAAAGTAAGAACTTTAAATTATGGAAAATATAAGAGAAAAACTATGATAATAAATTTTTATGCGGAATTGGAAAAAAGAATATCATGAAGTATAGTTTGTTATGGGGAACTTCAAACAGATGAGGAAAAATGAATCTCATGAAACATATTGATATAACACATTAGACACATAAATTTTCTAGACCTGTAGACCACATTTTTCTACGTCTTATCATATTTCTTCTCACATAATTAATTATGTCTTATAGTCCAATCTCAACTATTAATTAAATAATTCTTAATTATTTAAATAACTCATCTCTTCTATTCATCCCAACTATTTAAATAAATAAATTGTATTTATTTATTTAAATGTGTCGCTAATTTTCTAATGTCTCTTTATGATTAAATAAATTCCTAAATTTATTTAATTATCTTTTGTCCATTATTTCCTCCTGATCATCTAAATAAATTAATTTTATTTATTTATTTAAATGTCAATAATTCCTTATGTCTTCTTATAATTAAATAAAATCCTGTAATTTATTTTATAATTAAATAAATTCCTATAATTTATTTAATTATTATCCACCTTGGATTTTTCTAATTTTAAATAAAATCATTTATTGAAAATTGTCCACTTTCTATTCCTTGGCTTTTTCTAATTTTAAATAAAATAATTTATTTAAAATTTCCCTTTCTATTCCTTGCCTTTTTCTAAATTTAAATAGTCATTTACTTAAATTGTCCCACTTTCTAATTTTCTCTCCAAGTAAATAATTAGAAACTAATTATTTACCATCACATGGTTCCACTTTTGAATTAAATAAATTTTTAATTCAAAATGACAACTTTCATCCATAAATCAAATAATTTCTATTATTATTTGATTTTCAAGATTTTTCTTTTTTCATGCCATTATTATATCCTTGTCACATGCATTTCTAACCATTGATTTGATTTTCTAAAATTCAAATCTTAGCCACTCATTTCTAATTTCCCCTAATGTTGCCCTAACCCTAATTATGGGTTGTCACATTCAATTTTAACCATTGATCTTAGGGAATTTGTCAACTTTTAATCCTGGCCATTCACCTAAAATTGACATTTCTAAAAGAAGGCAATTTTAGTCTCATTTTTCATCCATCATATCTTAGGAAATCTCATCTCATGAAATCTCTTAATCTCATGCAATCTTGTCTTAGGCATACTTTAGTCTTTACTTACTAGTTGTATAGTTGATTAGTATTGCATTTCATATCAAATTCTTGAACATTTGCTTTGGTCTTGGCATAGTCAATAGGTTGCTTACTCAAAATCTGAGGGAAAATTTCATATTGCAGCAAGTTGAGAAGATGTACTGAAGGTTAACCATGAAGAATGAAGACATTTGGTGAGACCTTTTCATTTGTTTTCATGTTATTTCCTTTGCACTTCATTATTGCTTTGGGTTTTTATGTTTTGCATTTGATATACCAAACCGATGCCAAAATTGACCATTTTTTTGTTTTTCCATATGACATTTTTTGTTTTGTAGGTATAGGTACAACCACGATGCATTTTCTCTTCAAAATTATGCATCTAGTATTTTGTGATGCATTTGCTCGCCCAAATGATGCATACACCATCTTGCCACACATACGACTTGAAAAATGACACATTTGATATTCTGTGATGCATTTTCTTTGCAAGTTGATGCATTTGACTTTCATATTCCAACTTGCAGACCTGACACATTTTTCTGTTAGATTCCAATGCATAGAACTGAGCTGCATTTTCCTGGCAAAGTGACACATTCACTCGGTTGTGATGCATTCGTCTGGTAAACTTTTGCATTCGGATTTTTTCTAGATTTTTCCTATTTTCTTTTTGGTAATCTATTGTTTTCTATCATGCCCACATTTTTCACTAGAAAAACCCAACAATTTTTTTTTAAAAAAAACATTTATTAAGTTAATAACACTCTAAGGTCTTCAACGTAACTCTACCATGAGCATGCGTCTCACATCAATGTGAAGTTACTTCTAAAATAAGTGTAGCAATTGTCCATGCAATTTATTTATTATAATTCACTCAAGTTAATAGCTGAAATACTTAATCTCAATTAAATCGTAATCATAATATCATTATTCTTTCATAAAAGACCCAATAACCAAATTTAATCGAGGTCTTAAGAGTGATGTCATTATGATTAAATCAACAAACCAAAGATAAAATTATGATTGAACCACATTTTCAACACTAATGATATTGGCCATTAATCCTCAATAAAACTGTCATTAATAGACCCACAATTGAATCCAATAATAAAATTACTATATACTCATGAACTAAGTAATACTAATAATATTACTTAATCCTCATTTACACATTATTATTAATAACAGTTTCTTATTACCCTCTTTTTTTTTACCATTATTATTGTTGTCATTTTAGTCTCTATTAAAACTTCATCCTCAAATAATATTAACACCACTAACTCCACAATTAATTCACTTGACGCTCATTGTGTCAATATTAATTAAAGAAATCAATATTCTTATATTATAACACAAAATCATTATGCTACTAAAATGACTAAGATAATGGAATATTATAGATATTATTATTACGTCTATTAGTGATGAATAATTATTTTATCATACACTATAACACCATTACATCATCTCAATATATATATGTTTTGACTCTTAAAATAAATTAACTAAATAAGATATTATAAAAATATAAAAAAGATAATAATAATAAACTATCACATTTAAATATTAAGATATATATATATATATATATCTAAATATATATATTTTTTCTTCTATTTTACTTTATAACTACCATATTAAAATAATTAAATAGAAGCCTAAGGCTCTAAGCAAATCCCATGATTCACTTTCTTTGCTAACTTAAAGAACTTATTTTTTAATTTATTTTTTAAAGAGCATTTTAATGTTCATCACTTTCTAGGAATAAGACTTACAAGTTAGAAATTTGTTAAGGCTTTAGCTCACCATAAGCAAGCTGCCCCTCTTATGATCTTTTTTTTTTTTTTTGGTTTAAAGGTAAATATGATCCCTTTCTTATTATGTGAAAGGCATGGCTTGCATTATTCCCGCCATCTATCAATACTCAGCCATTTACCCAACTTTTTAATTATTACCATATTAAATTTGGTTGTATTAATAATGTAATTTTATTTACATACTAACTAATAAATATTTTCTTTGCTCTTATATAGTTTTTTTTTTGAACGATGGAAATTTATTTTTATAGTTCTATCAATGATTTTAAATTTTAAAATGACCACCTTTTAAATAGGAGTAAACTATTTATGAAAATTGCTTCATTTACTGACATAGTTAAATTGATTTCTTACCAAAGCTTTTAAGATATCCACACCTTCAGTATTAAACCTGTGTTTTTATTCTTTTTATTTCTTGCAGAATAACTATGCATATCAATGCCAGGGTTAATGTTATATTAATATTTTATGTTGTAATTATCAAAGTATGCTGCAACGTTATCTTAATTTTACCCCTCATAATTATAATATAATTGTTAATATATTCTCTCTAAATAATAACAGTGATTCTACTATTAATATTATCACCAATTTTAAACGCAGCACTGAACTGATTGATAATGGCACAAATCTAAGTTTTAACATTCATGAAGATAGGCAGCCGAAAAGAATTTTAAAATATTTCTTATTATTTATTGCCAAAGCACACTCCTATTTCACTTGCCTAGTGCCAAAGGGAGTTGGCTGATAAGCAACATATTCAGAGCAGCCGCCATGCCAAATTACTGAAGGCATTGCTACTCACATGGGAACAAACATTCTCAATAACAAAATGGTCCGGTATATACGTTTAAACCATCTAATTTTCTCCAAAGATAAATGTTGTGGGATGAATTTTAATTTACTAAGAAAGATCATATAGCTGTCATTCCATTTATCTACCAATGGTAAAATGAACTAACTGTCTTATACAGCTTTATAAGTTTACTTACAAAAATTTAATTTATTGGATAATATGCAATTATCAAACAGATGCATCAGTCTCAAATTAGGCAATAAACTAATGAGCCCTTAAATGATCCTCTAATGGTTGCTCCCTCTTTTATCCATTCACTGTCCAAGTTGGAGCAGGTGCTAGCAGCCAAGGACCCACACATGGGATTTAAATACAAGATATCATTAAATAAATGGCAAGAGATCGCCAGCGAAAAGATCACCATCAATCAAACAATATTTCTATAGATCTTCATTTACTACATCCCTGCCAGCCATTAAGATGCCTTGCAAATTAAAAATTATATTTCAACAACCCTACGAGCTACTCTATTTTTGCATAAATAAGGACTAATTTTCTAACAGGTATACTCTACTTTACTGGTGAGGCTATGCAGTTAGCATTAACTCACTTTAACTTAGAATAGACGTCTAACTCTATATTTGGGGAAGTGTGAAACTCTCAGGATAATAAGGGAGGTGGGTTACACGGATGAGTACCATTAATTGCAAGAGAAATTTTATGAATATTGTGAGGATTCCAAAGGCTGCAGAGCTAGAAAGAGTCTAGCGTGCATTGGGAAATCCCAATACCATATGCATGATATCACGTCTTGTAGAAAAGTAGACTCTAACCATTAACGTATTTATTGATTTTCAGTAAGGCCACGTGATGATCAGACTTACCATTCCATCAAGTCTATTTTCTTTTGATAGCCATAATAACTAGAGTCGACCAGTGGGAGACTACTAATGAAGGCATTAAATATGCTAGGGTGAGGCTTGAGAGAAGGGAAAACTTATAATTATAGTTCTCACACTAAACAGTTGAGTCCTTAGACTCTTAGAAAGCACGCAACCTGGAAGATACGCCCATCCTGCTGGTTAACCATTATAGTTTCTTTTCCTCTTTTTCTCTCATTTTTCTGCCTTGATGTAGATCGATGCTAGGGCATGGGGTGAAAATCTCCATCAAGGATACACACAGGAACTTAAAGTAGTAGTCCTCATGCATCGGAGATTTGCAACCACAAGGATATCACTCAATGAGAGAGCAAAGTGCATTTTACTGTCATTACTTTTTTTTTTCTTTTTTTTTTAAACTTTGATAATTGTTTCAAAACCAGTTAAATACTCTTCGATCTAAAAGGATCCCTTATACCCATATTTCATGTGTGCTCTTTATCTAATTGGCTGCAGCACATATGTAATCCAACTCCCAGGCTTATGCGCAAGTCGCAGCTTTACACCGCTATTATCTATGTCGCCGTGAGTCTTCATAGGGCAGAGAGCATACAATGCCAAGGTGCTTTCTCTGTCAAATATAAGCCCTCCAATCAATTTTATTACTTCTTCATTTTTATTTATTTTTGAGCAGGTCGATGGAAAGAAATTAGTACTGCAACATGAATGTTTCTTCCATTGAACCTATCCTTTATTACCTAGTGTGTATTTCTCCACAAAATTCAATGTTTGTTTCCCTTACTGATTTTAAGTGACATTGCATATTTTGTTAAGTCATTCTTTAACCAAGGTAGAGGAAGGCTATTAATGTAGCATAAGTTTAAAGTTCATACATTTTGTCGAAAAGAGCATAACATGGTTATTTATTATTTGAGAAAAACTACTATCTCTTTAAGCATCATAAAGGAATACTTATATATATCAGAATCATTATTTAGTTTATGCAACAGAATAACCGCTTCCTTTACATAGTATATAACTCTTCAAACACCATATTTCTATGCTTAAATAAGAATCTTTACCAACCTGGGAAACTACAACACCCCTTTTTTTTTCCAACAAATTCATGGAAATTAAATAAATGACAATTGAGTGCATAAGGGCTTGCTATTTCTCCATTTTCTTTCAGATTACAACAAATATTAGCATTCCACATCACACATAATTTTAATAAATACAACGCATGACATAAACTGAGTAAGGCTTGCTCTCCACCCTACCGTAATGGCATCATGGAGCCTCGTGGGCTCTAGCCATACCCCCGAGCAAGGAATAGTTTAGCTCCATGATGATAAATGGAGTCTTCTCTCATTTTTACAAAGAAATAAAACTAACATAGCACAAACTTAATGTATCTAAGTTCTCTACCTTCCATTCTCCACCATGATTCATTCCATATTTCACATCCTTACCACCAATAACAAAAGGGAAATACTAGTAGGAGAGAATACTTATCTCTTTATATGAGGAGGCTAACTCCTTGAACCTTCTTTCCTCTGCCAAGCCATCTTGATCATTCTCTACTATCTCCATTAGAGTTCTCCAAGAGGAGAAGTGGGCAATGCCCAAATCTTCCATCTTCTTGAGGTATATAGGAATCTTCCAAACTTGCACTCTTTCCCACAAGTGCTCACACATGTGTGAGTCTTGTGCCAATTCCAAGAACTTTTGGGGAGTGGGAAGTTGAGAGTTACAAGTCACACTTCCCAAGCCCAAACACTTTTTGAATTCGTCACATTCATGAATGTGGACTTTTGAGGGGTCTTTTCACACTCCAAGGACAAGTTCACATGTCAAAAAGGTTCCAAACCCATAGGTATAGGTCCTAGGGGTCTATTCTTGTTCAAAAACCAAAGAAATTGACTCAATAATCCCTTCTTAAAACCCACAAAAGGATCCATACGAATTTTGATCCTGACCAAGGGTTCCAACCCCAACCAAACTCACATCACATGTCCTAAAATTGGATTCTACTCAAACATAATCACCCAATTAAAAATATAACCTCAAACCCTTCTCATGCTAGCACTGTTATCTTCTCGACCTTTAATGTTAATCCCACACCGACTCATTTAATTTCCTGCACAACATAATTAAGCATAGTTAGACATATTAATAAACAACATTAATTATAAATCGAATCTTTGTAACTTTATTCATGAATCATTTTCCTAGCAAATTACTCTTCCAATGTAATACCAGACAACACTTATTTTATTTCAAATTCATCTTATAAGTTCGAATCTCATACAATAATTTGTATGCACATACATCTTCATTCAGTAAAATAACATAACGTAAAACTATAAGGTTACTGTTAGACAATCATCTTCATATCGCTTGCAATATATCTAACCATCTATTTAGGAGGAATATATAACACTTTAAGATTGTATTAGTCACATGCAAAGAGAGGCCTTATATTTTCTTTCTGCAATCAGTTAGTTAGGGGTTTTCTAGTTACTAATAAGTTGTTGTAGCATGTGGTTTTGAGTCTTTCATGGGTCCAAGGGATATCTTTGAAACTACTAACAAGTGGTTTTAGTAGGTTTGATTGTCCAAGGATAGTACTTTAAAACATTGTGTTTGTTTATTTCTAGATTAGAAAACACTTCAATTGGTGCTTTAAAAATAAATTTTCTTGTCCTTTGCTTGATTGTGTTTGAAGGTGGTAGGTGATTATGCTCTCACCTTGTGCAAACTAGGTGATCAATAAACCATACCCACCTTATTTTGTGTTTACTCTTACTCAATAATAAAAGTATCCTCTCCCCTTGCACAATTGTGTGATCCTGGGTGTAAGAGAAATAGTTATTGACTCTAGAAATTGGACCTTCCTTGGTGTGAAAAAGTACTCACCCCAAGGCGACTCAAACTAGCAATGAAGCTCTTTGGCCAAGCTAGCCCCAATTGGTATATAAATGTGAATCCTAAGGGAAAGCCTAGGATTACGAGTGTGGATGTGTCATACAGACAAAGTAGGATTCCCCAAAACCCTATTGAGTGTAACCTCTTCGGGCTGGAATTCCTCCTTTAATGGAGCTTAATCTTTGCCCCATGTATGGAAACTCAACTAAACTCCTTGGTGTAGTGGCCAAAATCCTTCTATTTGCTAGTGCAACAATGATCTTTGTGAAGACATCCACATTCTCACAGTTCTTAGTAGAGGTGATCAACCTTCCATGGGATTTTTTTGGGGGTTGGAAGCTTGGTTGGCCTGAGAAGTAGTGCACTATAAGGGGGAGCCTGTGCAACCAAGCTTTTAGATTCACACACTAAGAATATGTGTGGTTGGGGAAACCCATGTGGAATCTAGTGAATATTGTCCTTGCCTAACCTAGGATCATGCTTGTCTTCATTGTGTTGTTTTCAAAAGACAAAATAATGTGCTTGCCAAGTGTTTTCTAGACATTGAGCAAAACAAACATCACTTGAAAATCTAGTAACAAATAATCAACTTCAAACAATTCTAATTTTTGACCAAAATTGCAAACAAACTAGACCTTTTACATTCCGCACCTATTTTTTGTGACATATTCACTCTGCTACATGGCATTTGATACTTTTGCACCACATTTGTTTTGATAAACCACATTTTCATTTCAGAACACTGCATTCATTTGGCCCGAACAACATTTTCTTTGCAGAAACTCACAATCACCTTGCTAGGTCTCATTTGCTACTTGCAGAGCTATAGTCGTTGAAACTGAGCCACATTTGCAAAATTGTGACACATATGTGACCTGAAATGATTCATTCACCTACCAAAAAAAAATCCTCTCACAGACCAAAACCAAAGTCCAAACATTTTCAATCTCTTGTCAAACATCCTTTTTCAGAATCTTCTGTCAAAAACTAGATCGTAAATTGCTCAAAATTATTCAACCATTTGCATCTTTAGTTTTCATTTTATAATAGGTTAATCTTTACAAATTTTAGTTTCATCCTTATGAATCATCATCTTAATTTTTAATCATAAACCATTCCTTGTATCCTCATTTCATTTTCAAATTGTGGATTAGGAAACCTTACCTCAGTTAGCAAAATCTTGGTTTTCAAAAGTAGGTCATCATTGGACTTAATCATTGGGTATGTGCAGGATCATGATGGGCCAAAAAGTGGCAATATGATGGGTATGTGTAGGGTATGTGGCTGATGAGTTTTTTTTGCCCAAAATTGATGAAACAAAAAGAGTTTTTAAAGGAGATTCTCATCTTTCCACCAATATAAATTATGCTTTACTTTGAATTTAATAAATAATTATTATTTTCTATTTAAATTACGACTAAATTCCAGATCGATAGGCTGATTGAAAAACATCTATAGCTTTAAAATGGTATCACATTTTTTGAATCCGAAGCATGTGTCACATTCTATGATTCATATACTATAGGATTAAAAAAATAAAAATTGAATTTCATGAAGTTTTGACCAAGTTAAGGTGGTCAGACATAGAAGTTTTTATATTTTTTAAAATTTGTAATAAAAAATTCATAATTAATTATTTACTTGGAAAAAAATTACAAAAAAATATGCATCACATTAGAACATGAGTCCTCTACTTATATCTAAAATATTTTTAAAAAATATATTATCATTTTATTGTGGTTAGGGTGGTCAAACAGACACCTACTTTATATTTTTTCCCTGAAATTTAACTTCTACTGCATTGAAATTTCAAATTTTCACCAAATAGTTTTTTTCCCCTTTTAAATAGGCCTAGTAGTTTAGAAACTACATTCAATTTTCTATAGATTCTATTCTTACATATTTTTGAAATAATATAGATAAATTTTTCAAATTTTTACGTCAAGTTTCCTAACTCTCATTTTTCTGAATTTTTTGCCACTTAAGGGCCTATGTTTTCCATGATGATCCTACACATACCCATGCATAGGCTTAGAAAAATCTAGAGATTTCAGCACTGGAGCCTCTTCGATGGCTTGTTTTATACTCTTAAATTCTTCACTAAGATCTTCACTCCAAATCAACTTCTCTCCTTTCGTCAACATCTTATAAATAGGATAGGTAATCTCAAAAAAAATAGTTTTCAAATATTCTTGTGAAATTGATCTGACCAAAGAATGATTATATTCCTTTGAAATTCTTTGGTTGTGGAATTTTTTATATTGTAGCTACTCTCTCAAGATCAATTCTTATCATTTCCTTCCACACAATATGGTTCAATATATTCCCTTCTTTTACCCCAAACACACACTTTTTGGGATTGAAACATATGCCATATTCTAATGTCTTCTTAAAATCTTTCTCTAGATTCATATAAGTGTCCAATTATTTCTTATTGTATATAGTTAGATCATCTTAATACATAACTAAAAATATGTCTATGAAGCCATCAAATGCCACATACATGGCTCTCTAAATATTAGTCATTGCATTTGTCAATCTAATTAAAATTATTACATACACATATGTGCCCCATGGATTTGTAAAGATATATTGTACTAATATTATTTTACTAACACTTGATTGTAGCTTGAAAATCCATCCATCATGGATAATAGCTCACAACTAGTTACCTTTTGTAGCATGGCTGCCATGTTTAGCAGTGGGTAATTTTCCTTCAACAATGACACATCCAAGTTTCCAAAGTAAATGCACAACCTAATGTCACCATTCTTCTTCCTGACCGGAACAAGATTTAAAACCCAAGTCAAATGTCTAATGGGCTTGATGATCCTAGCATCCCTTAATTTCATGAGTTCTTCCTGCATCTTAGGTCGCAATGTGGGATTTATCGGTCTCTACTTTTTCCTGAAGGACTTGGAATCTAGCTTCAAAGGTATCTCATGCTAAAATAACTCTTTGATATATGCCTTTAAGTCATCATAAGACCATGCAAACACATGTTTTTATTTTTTCAACAAAGCAATCAACATTGCTTTGACCTGAGGTTTCATCCTTTTCCCAATGTAAACCTTTTTATGAGCATTATTTGTACCAATATTTATTTCTTCAATATCCTTCTTGTGAGAGAATGTCTACTTAGCATTGCTTTTATTAGGGTCTTCAAACACCATTTCCAATGCAACCAATTGTTTTGGAATCTAATTAGTTTTCAATTGGATGATATCTCGTTTCCAAATATTATTTCCTTTCCCTCCACTTCCTCCATAAAGGCTCCAAAATTGATTTCTTGACCCTCATATTCATCTATACATCACAATAATCTCAAGATATCCTCATCATCATTAAAAGCCTAGCAATTCTTTATATTGTCAGGAACTGAAAGTCTGACTTGCACTTCCACTTTTGAAATGTTAGTAGAAATTATATTATTTAACAAGAGGGAAATATTAGAAAGTAAATATACCACTCTATTATTTCTCCTATCAAACTAGTCAATACCAAATGCTTCAAAATGCTCAATTGAATCCCAGAAAACATTTCTATACTGTCTCAACCTAATATTTTATGTATATTTTGAGCTAACTTGAGAAATTACAAGTTTTGAATCTCCAATGACTCTTAACATTTTAATTCTATGTTTCTTAGCTATCCTTAACCCTAGTAGAAAAGATTCATATTCAGCTATGTTGTTTTTGTACACAAATAACTATGAAAATGAAAACTTTAAAGTTTCACCACTAGAAGAGATGAGTATTATCGCCGCACCAACTCCCTCTTTTGATTAATCACAATCAAAATGCATATTCCATAGGTCATATTTTTTGGCTTACTATAATACTTCCTTCCCTAGGGGTGTAAGTCATTTCTCTTCTTTCTCTTGTTACTCTTCAATCCTAAATTTGTCCATTCTAGTGTCTACAATGTGGATTATATTTGCTTCTTATGCAAAATCAATCATATGTGGAGCTCTTGGTTCCTTGACAAGATTGATATCCTTTCCTTCAATAGGAAAATATGCAAAGGGGATGTCACATTACACGCTACCTCCCATGGAGGCACTCCATTTTCTTGACAATAACATAACATTGTTTGGTGGGATATCCAACACAACTATGCTCATGAAAAACTCCTTATCAAGAAAAGCATCCAATCTCTATGAGACATCCTTGATTGCTCCTATGACTGGGATCTCTTTGGAGTCCATGGCATAACACTTGCCATAGGAAACACTGATATACAATCCCAATTCCTTCATGATCTCTGCTGGCATGATGTTAGATGAAGCTCCTGATTCAATCATACATTTTTAAGGAAGCTTACCATCAATAATCAAAGTTATGAAGAATGGATCAATGTTGCTTGGGCAAGCTGTGATAGCACTACACAAATAAATTTGAGGGATATCACCTATGTATCCCTCCATTATTTCATCACTCACTTGATCTCCACACACTTTAGGCTGAGTAGTCACCCTTTTATCGTCACAGGCCTTAGTAGCACCATTTATGAGGGCCACTGCCTTCTACTTATGTTAAACAATTCTCATCATTTTCACTAATGGAACTATCACCTTGACCTAGGAGAGAAGCTGAAACATGTCAATTGTAGACACTAAAAAATGTCCTAAGTCTACGAGTGCCATTTTTCTTGGTTGTCATCCTCTAATAATTCAAATATTTTAATTATTCAATTATGTTTGATCATATTCCTCCATTAATTAAATAATTTTAGTTATTTAATTAATTCACCTTCCAATATCTATGTTATCTTAATCAATTAAAATTATTTAATTGCATCACTAATACCACCTTTCTTCAATAATTAAATAAATCATTGTTTATTTAATTATTTATCTTTCATCATTTGTCTATAGTCAAATAATAACTATTATAATTTTACCTTTTACTCTTCTATAATTAAATAATTGTCGAAATTATTTAATTGTGTGACATTTTTCTTCTTTGAATAAATAATTCAAATTATTTATCCATGTCTAATTTTCATCTCCCTATTTAATTAAGTTGATTAATTTAATTAAATGCCCCCTTTTCATTTTCTCCAAATAAATAATTTATTTTCCAATTGTCCCTTCCCTCCATTTTTGAATAAGTAATTTAAAATAAATTATTTATGCACCTCTTTTGGTCAAAGATGCCTTTTCATCAATCCATGTCATAGCCTTCATCATTGTCATAGCCGAGGAGTCATAGTTGTTGACATCATAACTATCATATTCCTCCCATGAATAGCATATTCTTGGTGCATCAATTCTCAACCATTGATCTTAGGAATCCTCCTAGAATTTTGATCTTAGACATCCATTTTGTAACCTCCCTCTTATGCATCGTCATCCATTGACCTTGGAATCCTTCTAGAGGATTAATCTATACTTTCTATTTGAATGGTTGTCTATAAAAATAACCTTCCTCTCTCACTTTCAACTCAACAACCATTTTGTCTCAAACTTTCTACTTATAGATTGTAGGTATTTGCACAATTAAAACAACAAGTCTAAGGGAAAATATTGTAAAAGGAGAAATAGGAGAGCAAGATAAGTGATTCAAGTTCAAGCATGGGGAGTTTTTTAATGTGATGCTTTTATTTTCCTTATGTTTTCATTATTTTCTCTTTCTTAGATGTGCTTTATAGCTTAGAAGTGTTGGTTGTCACTTATTATAGGCTAGGAACAAAGAAACCCCATCTTACATCAACAAGATTATAATTTGGTAGTTCATAAGGGATTACATTTTTCTCCTTGACCTGAGCCTTTCACTATTCAATTTTTTGTTCAATATCATTTTTTTCTTATTTCTTTTCTTGATCAACACTTGAATTTTTGCGATTTTCTTTAACAACTAGAGAAGAAAATTCATCTAACTTCTTGACTACGTTATTTTTCTAGGCCCAAATATAAGGTACCTTACTCTCTTTGGATTTTATCTCTCCTTTCTTAAACATGGCTAGTTCTTTAATTTTAGCTCCCTTCTTTTCAGTATTTTCCTCTTCCACGAATGTACTACCTCACTTACCTTGATCACAATTGTTAACTCTATTTCAAGTTGTGAGTTTTTCTATCTTACTCTACCAATGTTGTTGTCATTTTCTTATAATCCTCATCATATGGTATTCTCAAGGAAACATTCATTTCATCCATTTCCATCGTAGATATATTGTCCTCAACCTCTTCATCCTCATCAGGGAAAAGTTTTAGATGGTAAGAGTATGATTTTTGTATTTTTTCAGTCAACTTCCACTTCATGCGATTCTTCATCTAAAGAGCATTCCTCGTCAACAAAATCTGATTTATACATAACTGCATGTACTAGCACATCATTTTCTTCCATTGGCTCCTAGTCATTTGCCTAATTTTTTCTTCTTCAATTTGTCTTGTTACTAAAATTGTTTAAGAAGCATTTGGCAGTTCGAAAACAACACAATAGGGTGTTTCATAAGAAAAATTTATAGAATTATTTTTTAATGGGTTTGGGAGAACATTGCTTTGTGCATTTTTCTGATTGTTTGGAATTGGCTTTCCATTATGCCAATTTGTGTTATAGTGATGGTCCTATAGTCAAGGAGTTCTTTCATTCTTCTAGAAATTTGGTTTATCATTTGTAAGTCCCTTTTCTTTCCTTGCAAGCCTATAACTGATATATTTCATAGAGCTTGCAACCCTATAAATATTATCCTCTAGTGAATCCCCCTTCTCTGTAGAGTGATTGTCCATTTTCTTTGGGTTCAATATTTTGACATCATCTCTTCTCCTAACTTTTCTTGATGCTCTCCTAATGTTTTCCTATGGACTACCATCTTGAAAGCATTTCTTGAGGTTTGGGGATTATTACATAGTAGGAGATAGCACATTTTTGCATCAAATTCATTACAATAGTTGACCAAAAACACATTATCATTAAGTCTCAAATTTGTTGGTAATTTGTTAATGGCCTTTTGAAATCTTATATTGAAATTAGCAACCATCTCGTTTGAACCTTTAGAGATATTACTAAATTGATTCAGAAGGAACCTCAAGTGGGTCTTATCACTATAATTATCTCTAAACACCCTCTTAAATTCTCCCCAAGAACCAATACTCTCAGCTTGTAATGACCTATACCATTCCTTGACATCTTTAATAAGTGATTGCATAAAAATATTCATCATCACATCTTCATCCTCCACCTTAAAGTCATCCATTAGAAAATTATTTTAGATGGTCCTCACCACTTATTGCATTGTTGCTAGAGAACTTAACCAAGGAAAGCCTGATATCCTTAGGTAATAGGTTAGGATAACAAAGAATCCTAGAAAAGTACAATTGCTAGTACATATCCACTTACATTGGCCTTCTGGTGAATCAATCCCTTTGATCATTATGGGATTCATTATTACATTGATCACCATATTGATTGTCACCTTTGCAATTTCCACCCCCACCATCACTACCACCACCACTTCCTTCTCCATCTCTAGAATAGGTGTTCTTAGTTTTATGGTTACCTCCACCTCCACATCCATAACCTTCAGCACCAATTTTACTATAAATATGTCCATCTAACTGTAGTGTAGTAAAATGTATCCCTTTGCATTTTTGCACTTCTCTGGGCCCTCCTTGTGGATTTTGGCTTAATTTTTCCTTGATTTAGTGTTGTAATGTGGATAAAACATTCACCTTAGGTATTGGCCTCTTGTGAACTAATGGAATTTAATGGTGCCTTCATAAAGTGTTATGAAGCTAAAGTGTTATGAAGTGTTGAAACACACTTTCACACTTTTCTAGGGTTTTATCAATTAACTAAGCATAATAAATATAATTTTAATCAAAATAAACCTTAATATTACCTTATTTGGAGTGTTGTAAAGTGTTGTAACTCACTCCCACACTTATCTAGACTTGTCATTAATAATTCAGATTTCTTATGCTTTAATTATCCCTATTTTCCATCTACAAGCCTCATTTATTACATCTTTCTAAGTATAATCTTGAAACCAATCGTTGACCTAGCATTCAAGAGAGTTCACAAGAGAATTTGAGAATTCATAAGAGCATTTAAAGGAATTTAAAGGGAGGATTATCAACCATTTTATAATTATTCAAGTTTGAATCATCATGTCAAAGATTGTATTCTTCATGTTTGTTATTTCTCTAACAATTGTGATGTAGAGTTTATGATTGAAGCAAGTTCTTCAAGAAAGATCAACATAATTCAAGCAATAGACAAGAACCACATCCATTGCAGCCATTTCAAGCATATTTGTAGCACCTTATTTTCAAGGTTTGGTGAGTTGCAACATTGATATTTGTTCATTCATCATTCTCCTTTCATATTTTCTTACATTCAAGGTTTAATTACCAACAGGGGGTTTGACCAAGGAAAAACCCTATTCCTTAACCCAACAACATTTTCCCATCTTCTTGTGTGTTATTTATGGGGATAGGTTGCAATTTTTCAAGGAGAAAAGTTGGAGAAAAGTTTTCAAATCCCTAAAGTTGTCATGAAGCCTTGGAGGAACTTGGAGAAGATCTGCAGGTTGCAATTTGTAGTTTCAGATCTAGAAACAAGTCAAAAAGAGAAGAGCGGACCAAGAGGAATAGAATCAAGTCCCAAAATTTTGAAAAAGTAGAAGTGGACTAATTTTCCACAAGTTGTGAATGAATCCTGCTATACAGGCCTAACAATGATTTTCACAGATCTAGATATCCATTTAGCTAAAACCTGTATCTACACATTTTCCCAGAAGTTGGACTAATTCACCCAGCTTGGAAAGTGAGTCCCAATCAGCATTGATAATATATTTTCCAATGCTCCATACCCTTATTTTTCCCTCTCTAGTCTCCCAAGTGCACTCTTCCTATTTCATATAGCCTTTTTTTGCATTTTGTTCATCTTTCTAGGTCATTTAGAGTTAATTTTCATTCAATTAAGGTTTTGTAGTTCATATTGCATTGCATTGTCTTTTCCAAGTCTAAAATTGGTGGTGAACCACTCATTTGATTTCATTCATCCTTTAGGATAGTCCCTTTACAAGATTTCAATCTCCTTTGCATTGAAATCGCAAGGTTTTTTTTTTTGAGTGAAGATTGTGAAGATTGTCTCTCCTTTTAGGTCCAAAACCCTAAACATGAAAGAGAACCCCCCCAATTATTTCCCACATTTTAATTTTGGTGAACTTGCATATAGAGCATCATATTTCTAATTTGGTGTGCATTTACATCCTAGATTTACCTTGCATTAACATTTCATTAGTTTTTGCATTGGTTAATTTGCATTCTAGGTTTTTAAAATTTTCATTAGTAAAAAGCTCATTTAGATTGCATTATTGCAGTTAATTTCATTGAAAATTAATAAAATTCTATATTTTCATCTCATACATATATCAAAAAACATAAAAAGCATAAAATTCAATTCAAAAATTCTAAAAATTTCAAAAAAATCATCACTATGACTCATTCGCCACCCTAGGAAAATTAGTCCCTCTACACATTTTGCACTACATTTTCTAGAATTTGAACTTCATTTTCTGATTTTATGTTTGTTATTGTTACCTTTCTATTTGAGTTTTCAAACTTTTTATTTCATTGAATTCATTGTATTTGGCTTAAATTCATTCATCTTGTTCATTGCTTAAAATCAAAATTGTATTTACAACATTGTTGCATACTCTAGAATCTAAAATTTGCATCATCGAGATGTGCTTTAGCAAGCTTTGGATGTCATGAAAGTCCTTAGTGGATATGTTATGTTGTGCCTTTGGAAATGACCCTAATGAAATTTAAATCACTCATGTTCACTCAAATTCTAATGCATGTCCTCCTCATGATGTTGACATGATTGGAGAAGATGATGATAGCATAAATAAGTTCCTAAATGATTGTCTTAATAACCTTGAAGCTAACAAATCCTTCTATCCATCCATAGAAAAACCAAATCCTCCTAGAATTCCACCTCTTGGGATGTTTGGTTACTTACATCCTGAAATAAAAGTTGAACCTAAGTACCCTACAACAGGTTAACATAGTTCCTCTAAACAAGAAAACACTCAACCATTTTATGATAAAAAAGTAACAAACTCTCCCATCAATCTTGAAGAAACTTATGGAAAAGGCTTCTCAATCTTGATCAAACAAGGATGTGATACAAGAAGTCAACTTTAAATTCATGAAATCCTAGAGAAAATACCAATTGATGAAAACTCAAAGGGATTAGGATATCAAGATCCATCTCACAACAACAAGTCTCCTAGAGAATATCTAAGGCTTCAAAGTGATGGTACAATGAACTTTGATTCCCCTCATGATATGAATATCCTTCCTCCTAAAGAACAACCAATCACTCGTAACAATGACAAGGATGATAGGATAACCTTAGATCCTCCACCTTTACATTCAATTCAAGAAATGGGCGAATCTAGCAAATGCAAGAGGCCTTACAAGTTACAAAAACTAAAGTTTCACCGTCCATCACTTGAAAGTCAAAGGAAACTACAATTTCTTTTGAATAAAGAACTAATAACATTACCACCTATGAATAGATTAGTACTATATCCTAAATTTTTAAAAGTAGCACATTTCACATAGAATCAAACTCCAAGACAAAGTACTAATGAGTATCATAAATTCTAGTTAGTATTGAAAAACTTTCACTTTGATGGAAAATATTGCCATCGTGTGATTTCCTAGCTTAATATTGTTTCACCCCTTATCATGTAATAGTTGTAGAGAATTCTATTCTCACTATTCTCCGAGGCCCACTTCGCAAGACAATTGGCAACTTTGTTCCACTCTCTAGGGATATGACAAAAGGAGACAGAATCCAAGGAGTTGCAAAGACTCAAAATCTGTCTGCCCACAGAAGCCAATTGCCAACTAACATCATCCAACCTTTGATTGTTAAGCAAATCCACAACAATCTAAGAATCTGACTCACAGATGATCCTCCTCCAGCCTAAGGAGCATCCACGCTCAACAGCAATCTTAATAGCCAGGGCCTCCATCAGATTATTAGATTACTGCCCTTTATAACTAGAGAAGACAAAAATCACACCACCATCATTACCTCTACCAATACCCCCCACACCAGCATGACCAGGGTTCCCCCGAGAAGAACCATCAGTATTAATCTTTAGGACCCCCACCGGGGGAGGCCTCCACTTACCATCACGACAAACTCGTTGCCGAACCTGACAGGGCCTTCTGCCAGCAACACAACCTCGGTTACTATCCCCCAAGCTCAAATTCCGCACAATATCAAGATCTCCAGGATCAAGATTTTCAGACATGTCACACTTAGCCGAAATAGTCTCCTGAAGCCTGCTAATTATCTTCTTCCACAGTTGAAGATTTCCCAAATTGGAACCACAAAAAACTCTACGATTCCTCTCCAACCAAAGGTTCCAAAGCATAAAAATAGGCCCAACAGACCAGGCCACCTAAAGGAAAGGAGTCTTTGCTGGTGGTCTGCCCAAACTTTCCCAGAAGTCAATCAAGGAGGTAGCATGAATACACCCATGATGCCAAGCCTCCCACCATCTGTGCCATAACTCCCTAGAGTAAGGGCAAAGAAAAAACAAGTGGGAGGTACACTCCTCACTGTGAGAACAAAGAAGGCAAATAGAGGGTCCCTGAAAGCCACGCTTGTGAAGATTTTCCCAAGTGAGGCACTTCCCCTGAGCAACCAACCATAAGAAAAAATTACATTTGGGCCAAGAGAAGTTGTCCCAAACCTTCTTCCACCAGTGCACCTTAGCAGGACCATATAAGTTCCTGTCCAGCATAGCATAGCCTTGGGCAACAATAAATTTACCTTTTGGACTAGGATTCCAAGCCAGAACATCCCTCCCATTAAGGGAGCTGCAAAGCCGAGCCTCCAAAACTCTAGAAAGAACAACACGATCCTCATCAGATCCACCCATGGGCCACTCCTGTGGGTCCTTCCAGCAAGCCACCATCGCCTGCCCAATACGCTTGACAGTTTTAAAATGCTCCACCTTAATCCAACCGGCCTCAGAAAAAATATGGCAAAGAGGCTGAAGCTGAGGAAAACTAGAAAGAATGGGAGGGTGGCCATCCCAAGAGTCTTGCCAAAATAAAACATCAGAGCCTCTATTACATATCCAAAAGAGGCCCTCCTTAATCAACTGAGCACCCTTCTTAAGGGTATCCCAAATACAAGAACCTTTACCCAACAAAGGAAGACGCGGCACATCGAGGCAATCAGCACCAGGAAGATACTTGTGGGCCAGAATCTTAGCCCAATCCTGGTCAAGATTGTTACACCACCTCCAGTATAGCTTGGCAGCCAAGGCAGTGACAACAAGTGCCATAGACCTGAGACCGAGGCCCCCAGCATGCTTCGGCCTGCAAACAGACTCCCACTTGACCAGGCTCCACTTTGAGGAGAGAAGGTTGCGAGACCACAGAAACTGCTGAGACAAAGCATCAAATTCCCGCACAAAGGTGGACGGGGGAACCTGCACACAACACCTATAAATGGGGAGAGACTGCACCACCGTCTTAAGAAGAATCACTCTCCCAGCAGACAATAGCCATCTGTGAGTCCAATGGCTAACTCTACTTCGAAATTTATCCAAAATACCCTGCCAATAATCTCTCTGCTATCCTCCCAAAGCCAAAGGGATCCCAAGGTACATCAGGGGAAGAGAACCGATCTGAAATCTAAGGATCCTAGCAATCCTGCTCTAAATAAGCTGAGGAGTATTAAAGAAATAAATAGAGGATTTATCATCATTAATACGCTAACCAGAAGCCCTTAGATAGATGTCTAAGGCACGCCTGAAGTTCACCACCTCTCTAATTCTAGCCAAGCCCATTAGCCTAGTATCATCCACAAACTGAAGATGAGATTAGGAAGGGAGAAGGTTGTTCCAGCTCCAACCATGGATAAGACCCTGTCTCACCTAAGATTTAATCAATCTACCAAGACCCTCAGCCATGATAATGAATAAGTAAGGGGACAAAGGATCCCCTTGCCAGAGTCCCCGAGAAGCACTAAACAAATCTAAAGGTTCCCCATTAATGAGAACAGAGAATGAGGTAGAGGTCACACAACTAAGAACCCAGTTCACCCATTCCTCAGCAAAGCCAAAAGCCAAGAGAGTTTTCTGTAAGAATTCCTAGCTCACCCGATCATAAGCTTTAGACATGTCAAGTTTAATAAACATAGCCTTCTCCTTAGAGTTAGCCATAGAATGAACAGCTTCCATGGCGATCACAACACCATCCAAAATTTGTCTCCCTTCAACAAAACCACCCTGCTCAGCCGAGATCAATGAACCAAGGAGTGGTTTGAGTCTCTCAGCAATCAATTTGGTGATGATCTTGTAAACAACGTTACATAACGCAATAGGCCTGAATTGAGCTAACTGGTTAGCTCCTTCCAGCTTAGGTATGAGGGCCAAGAAGGTAGAATTCATAGACTTGAGCATCTGTTTGTTCCTAAGAGATTTCTGAACCACCTCAAGGAGATCAAACTTTATAATTTCCCAGAACTCTTGAAAAAACTCAATTGGAAACCCATCTGGACCAGGCGCCTTCCCTTTTTTCATATTAAATACCACTTTCTCCAACTCAGGTAACAAGATAGGACATAAGAGAGTCCCATTCATCTCAGAAGAGACCAGGCGGGGAATACGATCCATGATGGCCTGCTCCTCAGCCCGGGCAGCAAGATTCTCCTTAGAAAAGAGGTTTGAAAAATAATTGACTGCCTCCCTGGAAATATCAGCATAGGACGAGAGTTGAGCCCCATCCTGCGCAACAAGAGAGGAGATAGAATTTCCTTGTCTTCGAGCCTTAACTGAATTATGAAAGAAAGTAGTGTTCCTGTCCCCCTCCTGTAGCCAATCAATACATGATTTTTGCTTCCAGAAGATCTTTTCCCGAAGTTCCCACTCTTCTAAACCCTTCAGAGCCAAGGACTCAGCCATACTAAGGGCAGAGGTCAACCCCTGGTCCCGAATCTGATGAGTGATAGTATCCAACCTGGACTGGGCAGAGCTTGAAGGATAGTATCTGCAACCAGAAGTGGACTTGGTGGGCAGCCACCTCTTCTAAGCTTGAATTTTTTGTTGTTCCCAAAACATTGTATTTATTCCATCTCTTTTCCAAGTCTAAACTTCATGGTGAAGCCTCTAAAGTTTCATTTATCCTTTAGGACAATCCCTTTCCAAATCCAATCTCCTGCAGAAATGTCTTTGTTCTTGATGAAGAGGGAATATTGTCTCTCCTTTTAGGTCCAAAACCCCTGGGTGAAAGAGAACCCCAATTTACAATTTCACCTTTTCATTACTTAGTATTATGTGAATAAAAATTATAATGACTATGGCTTGATGATCCTGGATCACAAATAGAGCTTTTGATGAATGAAATCTTCCTTTCTATCTTTGCATTTAAAGATTCAATTTCTATTTTATTCAGTTCTTTATGTAAGTTTTCATTAACCAACTACAACCTTAATATTTTATAGTTAAGAGGTAGATTTAATAGAATGGATTTTTTTTAACATCATTGGTGGATTTATTAGTAGATGAAGTATTTATATTAGTACTTGGAATAGATTTCTTAAGCTAGCCTATAGGTTTCTTTCTAAGATATATAGGCTAATAATTTTTAATAGCAGTAGGGGGATATGTGACTTTAGTTGTTGTAACAGAAGTAGTATAGGTTCTTGTAGTAGAAGTTACCATAGAAATAGTTTCTTTAGGAGGATCAAGGGTTTCCTTAGTAGCTAGTTTAGAAGAGGCTTTAGGAATAGGTTGCTCCTTCACTACTTTCATTTTCTCAATCCTTTATCTCCAACCATCTCTTTCTAGAATTTTCCCCTGAGGCTTGCATATCTTTATCTATTCCATATTCATCTTCTATGATAACATCAAACTCACTAGGCTTAGGAGTATAATATGAAAGATTTACTGGCTCTCTCAAAGGAATGGTGAGAGGCTTTACTATGAGATCTACCCCTTAGATTGAAGATATCATTATTAAAGACACATATAATCCGAAGGGTTGATCTTATGGTTGGGAATTCATTATCCTTTTCCCATAACTCCCACCTCTCTTCTTCCCTTGACATTTCATGGTGACTATCAGGGATTTCATTATTGGGAAAACCTCCTCATTTGTATTAGGGACATCAAATTCACATTCCTCTTCATGAGAATTTAGATTATAAAAATTTTCATTTAAAATAGGAGATTCACAAGCAATATTTTTAGTAGACTTACTTGATGCATCATTATTTTGTATCCAAGATGAATTCTTACTCTTTAGGAGATTAGATTCTTTCTTTTTTCTCAAGGTTCTTCATTTTTTTCTTGGTTCCATGCATGGCTTCAGATTTCTTTTCACAGTTCTTCTTCTCACTCTTTCTTTGGAATTATAAATTTGCACTAGTAGAAGAGACTTCAAAGTCACCACCCATAATATGCAAAGAGGAAAATATATTACACTTTGGAGAAGCACTCATAATTTCAAAGAAGAATTTCAACATTACCCAATAAGAAATTAAAATGGGACTTGGGAATTAAACTATACATAAGCTATTGATGGTAATTTACATAAATTGTTCTCCAAATAATGGAGAGAAATAAAAATACTTTACTCTGATTATACCAGATCTAACCTAGAGACATTGGAATAGCATTTTCCCCAGTAGAGTCACCAATCAGTTGGTTGTTTTTAATGAACCGAACTTGGTCTCATCATTGTCTATTAATTTCCCATAATTCAATGATCCATAATTGTGAGGATTGGAAAATGACTAGGTAAAAGTTGTCTATGCTTTCCCTCTACACTTCAGGCTTTGTGGGACCTAGAAGGGTGATCCCTACATTGTACCTAATGCTACTCTTGTGCTCTTTATCCCAAAAAATTGTGAATAATAGATACATTCTCATATATTGCAAATAAGATGAAATCCTTCGAGAGTATGTCTAATTCTCTAACAAATAATCATCTATAAACTAGAGAATGGATAGTATCTCATGAGACTTTAAACAAAATGAAGTTCTATGAATGATTTTCTTTAAGAATTTGTTCTTTGAGATGTAGGGCCAACTCAATGACCTCAAATTTATCCAAATCAATAGAATAGTGCTTTATCCATTAGGTAGTGAACTCAAATTCGAATTGAATAGTAATATTAAAATTATTAAGCTTGACATTTATAGACTTCTATGATATTTCATTACAATAAAACAACTCATATCTCCTAGAACAAAAAACTACATAGGAAATCCTCCTACTTAATCATGCAAACCTATGATTCCATTAGAGAATTTTAATTAATTCCTTCAATTAAAGTAGAGACAAAAACATACATTCAACCAAAATGATTGAAGACCAATAAAATGATCACTAATCATTTTATTAATAATTCATATGACAAAATACAAAAGAAGAGAAATTGTTTCAGAATTTTCACTTTCTTAGTGAAATGCCATCACTATTGTAAAACCATTTTTCCCATTGCAAACTCAAATTCAAACCTCATAATCAACAATAAATCCATTTCTTTGTGCTTGAATTACAAAATTATTTACAATGAGCTCACTAGCTATTTTGACCAATGACCTATGCAATTGGCCTTGAATTCCCTTTTATAGGAACAAGGCCCGAGCAAATAATCTTCATGTCAAATTACACATTCAATCACATTAAAATTTTTACATACATTTGAATTTCATTTCAAAACATTCCCAAGTAGTTGCATTTGCATTTCTAAGAGAGGGAAAATCAAATATGACAAAATTATTTTTCTTATTGCTGGAAAAAAAACTTCCCGCCCTCCAAAGGGAATATTTCATCATTATAGTAGCTCCAACCATAAGAAAAGAATCATTTCCACTAGAAAAATTGTATTCCATGCACACACCAAGTCAAGAAAAACTAAACATAAAATCATAAAATAGGAAAAACATACACCATGTCCACATCAGCACCTTGTCATCACTTTGACCGAGAGGATATAATTTTTACAATACATTATCCAAGGCTTCATTTGTAAACTTTTCAAGCCATGTATTATAGTCCTCCTTGGTGGACCATTGTATATCTAGTAAATTATCCTACACCTTAGTGTTGTGTTGTTTGTATGTGCAATCAATTAATACTTGGGCTTGTTTAACAAATGCATCAATATGCAACTCAATCCCAGTCATGTTATCAACTGTAACATTCAATGTGGTATAGTCAGTGAGGCTAATTGTTCTTCTAAAGTGTGGCAATAGACCTCCCAACTCATCCCTCCAAATGCTAAATTCTTTCACCTCCCCTTCATCAACAAATATCTTTGGAATTTCATGCCAATCTATATCTCTGAACATTTTCAAATTTTTTTGCAGTTGCACACCCAACTTACCATGAAAAGCTAAAATTCCACCCAATAGGTCCACTACCTTTAACATATCTAATTTTTTTTTTGGAGCTTTGGAATCATCCTTCATATTATGCATCATCTCCTTAGGGATCCAACTCTAGAACTCCATTTACTCTAGTCATTTTGGAAAAAAAATTGGGATTCATTATACCTCTCATGGGCCTCATGGATGCTCTTGTAGGGTTCCCAAATAGTATTAGACTTGTGCACTAATTTGGAAACTTTTTCCTTCAAGATATAATCAAAAATACCATTAGCCACTTTTAGAGTTTCATCCTTGGATTTCTTAACATTATCTTTTTTAGTTTTCAATTCCTCTTTCAATTGGTTGATTCTTAATGCAAGAGTCTCCATGTCCTAAGATGATAATTTTGAACAAGAACAAGAAGAAGGGGGAGGTAGTTCCTTCACTGATGGAATTGTTTGCATAGTGGCCTTCATCTTGTTGTATTCATGGTGGAGGATGTTGTAGTTATCCAACAACTTATCATATTTCCTTTGTGAAATTTGTGCAGTATCTACACTGAACATGGAAAAATGCATAGTCAAATTTGTAACCTAAATAGGAGCTATGTCAGTGACCCTTTCAACCAAAACTGAACTAATAACCTCTTTGATTTACTTAACTACTTTAGATTTTCCTATATTTAGAGCCATTGAAAAAATTACAAGAATATGAAATTTGGGACTAAAGCTAGAACCAAAGTCACATTTATCAAAATTATCCTCAAATATAGGGGCCTCAATGTCCTTCCTGATTGCATCAAGTGCAATAGTAGTAGTAAGATTCCACTCTAGAAGAAACATCGTACCACTTTCTTTAACACTTTTTCTAGCCTCAATGGGAGTGATTACTGGTATCTCGTCCATTATCTTCTCCTCCACTACCTTTTCTAGCTCTGCTTGTTGTGAAGGGTCCACACTAGCCTTAACATCTTCAATTCTCCTTTCCATTTATTTTCTCTTATGCTAGATGATAAATTCTCTGAATTACTTTGTCTGAACAAAGGCATCATCAATAATTAACGCATCATTGGCCTTAACATTGGGATCATCATTAGCTTCTTCATCATAATACGGCTTGAAAATTATGTCCTTGGGAACATAAGGACCAAGAGTATCTTTTACTTGAGGGGAAGGGAATCTCCTTTCCACTTGTTCATTTTTAGGTACATGCTCTGCAGATTGCACATCTCGAATTAATTTAGTAGAAAAGTATTCAACCAATGGATTTCCCCCTTCACCAACCTCCAAAGGTTGTTCTTAAATTTCCATAGTTTCTTCCTACTTCTCCTTGTGTGCTTGTTCCTTATCTTGCAACCTCATTGACCTTTACGGTGAACTCACCACTTTGGTAGTGGAATTTTCATAAGGAATCTCAATCTCATCACATGGAATGATATAAAAATAATTAATCTTTATTATGTCTTCTTCAATATCACATATAGTAGTCCACTCCTTCTTCCTTGAAGTCCCTACACTATCAGTTATCATATTTATGATTACATCATTAGTGTATAAAAAATGATGTGAAACCATAGAAAAAATTGTTTCCTTTAATTTAATTTATAAGCCATTTAGGGTCATAATTTTAGACCTCATCAATTGGCATTCTAAGGTTGTGTAACTTTATGCCAAAATTTTTGTACCCCCCCTTTGTAGTAGCAATGAAATAAGAAAAATAGAACTATGGTGTTATCATTGATCCTTTCCTAGGAACTCTAAAATGTTCTCTATTCAGAAAATCTAATTGGTACGTAAGTTCCATGAAGGCCAAGCTATAAAAAATATACATTAGTAAGAAATGAGATGCAACCTTAGCTCCATAAGCTCTAGTCAAGTTATAATGGGAATGCAAAAACTAGTCACCCCAATTGTGAGTTTCTTTTGATCCTTCTTTAAGCTCATGCGGGTGCATAATCTCCTTGATGACTTTTGAAATTCTTTACTCGAGTTCCACACCCAACTTTCCAAGATACCAAACTTCACAACATTACAAAAAGCAAGATAATTTGAATGTGGGAAATTTTGATCACAAATATGATTCCACATTTGGATAAGAAAATCAATTCATTCACCATCTTTATACCTTAGCTTCATTTCTTCCTTCCATTTATCCTATCGAATGCAAAGAATCATGTGCATCAATAAATAATAGTGGGGGAAATACAATGAAGCTTTTCCATCCTTTAATTCAATTAACCCCTTGTATATCTATTATGTAATATATCCTGCATAGTCAAACCCTCTATTTGAATTCTTGTTCTAAATATCAGTAATCATTACCAACAATGCATTTGGTATCCTTTCATCAAACCTACAAGAAAAAAATTGATCCAAACAATAGTAGGTATTCTTGAAGCAATTCAAAATTCATCATAGTCAAAAGGCTCTAATTCCTTAGGACCAGAACCCACCTTATCTTCTTTCTTGTGTCTAGAAAGAAAATGTTTTCTATATCCATACTTATTCTTCTCATACTCATTACACAAGTCAGAAAAATTAATGTTGATATTAGTATTAGGGTTTAAATTGAAAACCTCGACAATTCTACTCGTAATTATGTCAAGCAATCGAGTTCCATTTTCACTATTGATTGTTTTGTCTTTGGGATCGTAATGACAAAAATCAACATCAATTCAACTTCACTCAAACACATTTGGCACTACTATCCTTCTAAGGTTAAAACCCAATAGGTGATGGGCTGGAGGATTAACATATTGCCTCTTGAAAGCATAAAGAAACAACTCCCAACAAATTTTAGGTAATGAGACCTCTCCAATTCTAGTAGTATTGTCAATTAGCCTGCTTGTCATGACACCCTTCCCTATAGATCTTTTACCAATTTTCTTTCCTCCTTTAGCAATACCCTAAGATTCACCTTCCATGAACTTGGTGAAATTTCTCTTCTCTCATATTTTGTAGACTTCTATTAAGTTTTTAGCTTAGGTTTAACAACCTTAGACCTTTTTTGTTTAGGATTACCCCCAACCCTCTAGGATTCACTGGGTTGACTCATGGTTTATACTTAGGTTTTATGAATTCATCTTGTGAACAAGGGTTTACTAGTCTCATGCTCTCAAGAAACAAATTTGTAGAACACAAGCAAAAACCCTCCCAAATCATACTCAATTCCTAGTGACTTGTGTGAATTCACACAATAACAAAACCCTTCCAAATCCTAAGCACCTAGAGCTTTCGGAATTAATCAGTAACTTCCCTTAACCAGTTCAATTTAATTAAAATTTCCACATAAAGGTATAGATATTTTCTTACCTCAAAAAATTTTCCTTCAATGTATTTGCAACTTCTTCATCTAACCTCCTCACATTTTTCTCATTAAACTTGACCAATTATTTTAAGGCTTTGAATAAGTTTTAATTTCAAGGAAAATGAGGAAATAACCTTTATTATGGCAAAGGAATGGTGTAACGCCCCGCCGTGCAAACCCCAAAGGTACTAATAACAACGCAACAATTTTTTTTAAAAGAACAAAATAATTATACTTAAGTGTTCCAACATAACAATGATCCAAGTTACACAACTAAATCCCTTGGGGTACACAAGGTGACATTACTATTCTAACCCATAACCAAAAAAATAGTTTAAACAATAATTAAACAATTATATAAATCCATTCATTCTCATATCATCATTTAAATATCCATTAAAAATAACCATATTAATACCATAAGTACATATGACAAAAAATGAAATTATAAAGATATAAAGTGTTACATATTTTGATGGATACAACATAACATAACCAACTATTACAAGTGATCATTCCTGAATAAGTACATGGCCTGAATATACATTACGCCCAAATGATAGTAAAATACAATTGATTGAAAATACATCTCAATAACCACATACAAAATTTACAACAAGGTCATCCCAACATACGTGGGAGACAATACATCAATGAATACATTACATCTAAAGTATAAAATACATCTGGTACAAAGAATTACTGGATCGTCAACATCTGCCAAAACCCTACAATAAAAGAAATATTATCAACCAAAAGGGAACCCAATGAGGTGTGAAGCACATTCCACCCAACCACCCCCATGCTAGGAGTAGACAAGGAAGGATCCCCGACCAAGTACATCTAACGATAACATAAGACTAACTCCAGAGAGACAACTTAACATCAAAGACCACATAGCAACTAAGCAATGATTAAACCAAAAGGCATAACAACAAACCACTGTTGAACATAACAATAAACCACTTTCCAAAATTACATCAAGTCAAAAACACATCATCAATAAAACTCAAGACATAATATCAAAAAACAACTTTCAAAACTAACTAATGACAAATAAACAAATCACTTCCAGAGGACTTTAGTAAATCAACACAAATAGAATGTTAGAGGAGAGTGTCATCAGATGGTTTAACATGGATTATCCAGACATCCTATCACAAGGTGTCGCCTCCATCTCTACATGGATTCTCCAGACAACCAAGTTAAGGTGCCGCCTCCATATATGGTTCTCAGGCAATCTGGGGCGTAATGCGGATCATGGTATGCAACAGGGCCCTTAAGTGGCAAAAATTGTAGAAAAATTAGAGTTAGGCAACTTGGCGTAAATATTTGAATAAGTTATCTATATTATTTCAAAAATATGTAAGAATAGAATCTATAGAAAATTGAATGTAGTTTCTAAACTACTAGGTTTGTTTTAAAAAAAAAAATTGTTTGGTAAAAATTTGAAATTTCAATGCGGTGGTACTTAAATTTCAGGGAAAAAATAAAATGGAGTGTCTGTCGGCCACCTAACCATAATAAAATGATAATATTTTTGTAAAAGATTTTAAATATAAGTAGAGGGACTCATGCGGATGTGATGCATATTTTTGTAATTTTTTTTTCCAAGTAAATGATTAATTATGAATTTTTATTACAACTTTTAGAAAATATAAAACTTCGTCTGTCGACCACCTTAACTTGGTCAAAAATTCATGAACTTTTAATTTTTATTTTTTTAATCCTATATTATGTAAAGCATAGAATGTAGCTTGTGTTTTGGATTCAAAAATATGATCTTGTTGAAAGTTATAGATGTTTTTCAATCAGCCTATCGTCGAGGACTTTAGTCATAATTCACAATAGAAAATGAATAATAATTATTTATTAAATTCAAATTAAATCATAATTTACTTATTTTGGAAAGAATCTCCTACAAAACCCTTTTCATTTCATTAATTTTGGGTGAAAAAAAAATTAGTCAGCCACATACCCTACAAATATTGCCACTTTTGGCACTTCATGATCCTGCACATACCCTATCTCAAGGTGTTGCTCCATAGGGTTACTCATGCAGAATCATTAACCTTTCGTGAAGACAAGGCAATGATCTTGCCAACCATGGCCTTCTCGGTCCCCTTTAATCTGTGATAGCACTAACAAGCAGATGAGGCATAACAATTATCTTGTTAATGTTTAATCCCCACTCGTGGTTTATTACTTAGGTTATCACTGATTACTCTAACTCGATGTGGGTTACCCTGACAACCCCTTTGTGCACCGGCCCCCACTAGAGCCACTCTCTCTAAACACTCAACACATAAATATCTAAAAAACAAGATTGTATCATCAAGGAAAAACTAAACCAACATTGGATCAACTGCGAGGAATAACCCTCTCGCCCAAAATATAAGAACAAACATCAAATTACAAGATTGAATATAGATACAAGTATTTCCACCTCTAGAAGTCCTAAATACAACCTAGGTTCCTAAAACCAGACAAGTTAACTCTAGGGTTTTCCTATGAGACATGACCCAATCAAAAGAAAATCACAATAGATTCGATGAAGACTCAAGAATAAGCAAACAATGCTACATAATTAATTTCAAACATGATAAATTTTACCAATAATTAAATCATTAGCTCAAAAAGAATCCAATTTAATTCAACTCACATGATATATTCCTAATTTGCACAACTACATTAGACATTGATATTTCTCCTATTCTTATCATATTAAAATCATATTTACAACAAAACAACTCTATTACATATATATCCATTTATATAAAAATAATCATTTCATACAATTAATAAAATCATAAAGCAAAATTTTAATTGTATAATTATAATTATATATATATATATAATTACATGTATATATATATATAAAACAAATTAAAATTAAAATTGAAATTTAACAACCTAAAAAAAGTAAAATAAAATAAAAAAATACATTAATACCTATGGTGTCCACATTACCGGTGTGTACTTGGCCTCTACACCGGTTGTGGTAAGCCCACGACCAACCTCGGTGGGGCCATGGAGTGGTATGGCCTCATTTGACCCCAACCCAAATAAACTTTTAGATTTTATTTTTAAAAAGAATCTTTATATATATATTTTAAATAATATAAATTTTTTAATTATTTTCTATGGTAAATGAAGTACACATAATTAGATTCTTGTATTAATTACTAAATAGATTTAAATCTATCATGAAATAATTACAAATTCAAGAATTTTAAATGTAGTCCCAATTTCATTCAAAAGAATTAGAATAACAAGAACTTACACAAATTGAATTTATAAAAAATACAAAATAGGTTATGTATATATCTATTTTTATAACCATTTAAATATACATATCTATATTTTTTTTAGTAAATGCATATATATATATTCATCCCTAAAATTATGATAGAATAAAAAGACAATCAATTTTGTTTCGGACACTATTAATTTTGGCACACAAATTCAATTCGATAATAAAAATGATTTTCATTCCCAAAATAGTATTTCTCTCAACCATATTGTATTAATGAACTACAAAAGATTTAATTATAGTTTTCAATAGAAATAATTCAAGAATAGAATGCAACCAAACAAAACCCTCTTTCAAACAAAATATCGATTTAAAGTATTACAAACATGATTTTCTTTATAGAACAAAAATAATAAATAATAAATTTTAGGGAACCTGGAGTCCTTCGTTCGAAGAAGAATCCCTTCTGTAGCCTCCTCTCGATTTCCTCCTGCGGCTCTCTTTTTGAATCTACCTTTCTTCAAATACAATTATTTTTCCCAGAAGCACAAAACAACACTATTTTTCTTGTCTTTTCCTTTTACAGACCAAAACAACAGAGAAATCTTCTGTGTGTGAATAATTCCCTCTCAATAATAATAAAAAATAATTTAAAAAAATAAAGCTTTTTCCACTTTCTTTTCTCAAAAATCCTTCTTCCTTATTGGTCCTTTTTCCAGCTTTTAAAAGCACAACTTATCAACAATTTTTAATTAAAATAATTTATTTAATCAACATAATATCTGCACATGATTTTCTAATTTAATATTAATAAAAAGATAATATTTTATTATCTTCAACAATATTTATTTAATTTAATTTCCTACACTTTAATTAATTAATAATTTTTAATTACAATATATTTAAATTTAACATTTAACTAACTCAATTAATTCAAGTAACAATGCAACATTAATTTTTTTTTTTATAAAATAAGATTAATTAATTAAATGCTAACCATAAATAAAATGAATACTCAACAATAAAACTACACAACAAGGACAAAACTTCAGTCATGAAACAACAACTCAACAAAACGACGAACTTGGGATGGGGACACTTCCAAACCTACTCCCTTTTTCAACATTTTTACTCATTGGGTTAGTTTAATGCTCGCCCTATCCTGCCGAAGCAGGTGGAATCGAGACTTATTCCTGCAAACCTACATCCAAATAAATGTCAAGTAGCACATGTACTTCCTCAATTTAGGCACCCTAAACTAAACACACTTAATTGAACTCAATAAGAAAAATATCTTACAAACTTCACCTTTTAAAGTTACCAAGAATGGGCCCACTTAACTCAGCCTTATAAATATCTTCTCATGCAAAAGGTGTTAACTCCAAGATGCCAACATGGGTGCCTAAGGTGGGTCCAAGTCAATCTTTGTTAATTGAAACATATCTCTTCATCAATTCATGCAAACATGATGAATGATTGATCATCCTAGTCTCTAATTGAATGTAATCCACTAGTTATTTTTCATGCAATCAAGTCATTAGTCATGCAACTCAAGTCAACTGAAGTCAACTAGCATTCAACTCAAAATAACTAGATGCAACTGAAGATAACTAAACCATAATTGAACTAAACTGGAAGTAACTGAACTGAACTGAACTGATACTGAACTAAACTGATTTGAACTAAATTCAACTGAACTGAATTGATACTGAACTAAACTAAACTCCACTCATGTAAATATCAATCTCTAAATTGTAGGATCTTGACATGCATTATTGAAGTGTTATTAATCCTCCAAACAGTTAACTTAAGCAAGGTGGGTTCCACCTTACATGTGGGTGCCCCATGTGCTCCTATCTTGTAGGATCTCTTCTTGGACGTCCCCACATGTTGCTATAATTTAGGAATAATCACAAATGTCAATTTACATGTTCATTTCATTCGAATTTAATCTCTTTCTAATCCTAGTGTTGGGGAACACTTTCCAAGGACTTAGGAGATACATGAAATATGTTTAGGATTGCAATTAAATGGCATCCTATTCCCAGCATTGCACACTACACCATGGGTCCCATCCTTCCCCTTTGGTAATTACACTTTTAGACAACTCATAAACTAATTCTGTTAGTCACTTACACATCCATTTTTCTTACCCATAAAGTACTTGTTCTTGATTACTTGTCCATCTTGAGCATAACATTGCTCTTGGACACTTGTCAAATTTTGATACTACTTTATACTTAAGTTTTGTATCAAAAAAATTTCATTGATCTCTTTGAGCTATTACTCCTTTTTGATAATCTATCAAGTCTATGGTTAACCCTATTTATAAACCTATTTCAATTTAATATAGTTTTCAACATTTCCTTCCATATAATGGTCTAAACCTTAATGTTAGAAGTTTATAAATCATTCAAGATTTGGTTTACCATTTTTTCCTATTTGGCTATAATAATATATTGCGCATTCATTCAACTGAATGTATCATAGTATGATCATGGTTTACACAACCCTATCATAATTTTCTCATTCATAATTGAGATAACCTTCTCAGGAATACTAAGCAACTACTTCCCACAATATATTATTTAGGACTAAAATCCTATAAGTCAATTTTCCAAATAGCATTAGCAAGTTTTTCCACTAGAACATTATGTCAGTTTTACCAACATAGAAAAATTGATCTTCTTTGTGTTCTACCACTTTCCCTCTAGATTCTCAAGAGAGTATACATGTCCTACCGATGATGAAATCCGGTCTTCATTTCCTGGCATACTAATTATCTTGCTACTTTCCATGCAACCTATTACTCTATCTTTTCCTAGGTTATAGTGGTTCCTCATCTGAAAATTCACTTTGTCATTCCATTGTCCTAATTCTAACATTAATTTCCTTGTTTCATTCCTGCATCATCCAAAATTTTTGGGTACATAGGTTCTTTTATATCCAATAATAGTCTATTCTTTGACTAAGCGAAAACCAATTTTACGATCTCATGCCATCTTTAATTCCAATATAATAATGGTTATGAGTTTTGTGGATATTTATCTTAGGACATCCATATCGTAGATTTCTTCTATCCTTGGATTATTTCCAAAGATGCAATTCATCTTTTAACTCAATCAAATTTTCCCGATAAGAATTGGTACTAATTTCAAGTATTAATCCTCGTTCAATTACGTTGGTCCATAGAAGATATCAAATTTAATTGCATACCTAATTACCAAGTATGAATGTTCCTCTTTAGCTCCTTTGATTCACTAAATTGCATAGGTGAGTCCCAACTTTGGTATATCCTATTGAGCACAAGCAACAACCCCGGTGTTCTACTCGATAAAATTTCCAATATTTCATGCTAAGTGAAAATTCTATGATGTCACGACATAACAATAGATTGTTCCCTTTGAGAGTGTAACCCTTTTAATAAAACAACCAATCAAAATAGAGTCTATTCAACAATATGACTTCATTTCAAGAGTGTAAAGTAATTAACCAAGTAGCTGCTTTAACTAAATAGGTATCCCACTTATGTTTCCAATCATATAGAATTTCATAAGCTCAAGTGATTTACACATCCACATGGGTGAATATCAATCTCAATATTCCCTTCCAATTCTTAGGATAAAGTCCTGAATCAATGACTAGTCTGATGTTATAGGTTACTCTAACCCTATATGTTCCAATCAAGACCAAATGCACAACTCAACCAAGTAAGTTATTCCCAACTTAAAGGTGTTAATCAGTAGTCTAGTACATATTCCAACTCAATAGGTTAATGCTTAACCTAAGGTCTTTCTTTTTATTTGAATGAACTTCTCATCCCAATTAAGTTATTCTAAACCTGGGGTTTCATTCAAGTATAAATTATGATCAAATAATCATTCTCATAAAGAGATTTTTGATGTGGTTCACATAACGTCACATCCTACCTTATCCTTCACTCCATATTTATGGATTTATAGCTAAACCTTATCATCCCCAGGTCTCTTAGCATAGTAAGCTACAGTGTCAAGTCACTTTCACAACATGAATATATTTCATAATATGCAGTATTACTACCTATGCATAGAAATAACATTGTTATCTAAATCCCCCATATAAGGTATATAGGAGTGTAGAGACACTTTCTTCAAATTCACGAGTAACCTAGATCTTACCTTGCCAATCCCTTAGATAATGATCTTTCCTATCATGATCAAATTATCTGCCTATCTTTTTCTAAGGCATCGATGTTAATATCGTTTGGTCTTCCAATCAGATAAATATAAGGTATGGGATGATAATAGGTCATAATCCTTGACCTTTTCATTTTTCTCCAAAAATCCAAATACCTTTTTCCTTGTGGTCATAAAATGTATGACTTAATTGACATCATGACTTGCAAAGAAGTCATTAATTCTTCCAAATTGAAAACATATCTACGTTTTTCATTGGGTGGGGTACTTAATCTGAGTCAATACTTTCTCTTTCTTCCCCCCTTAGTGTTTCCACAACTTTCAATCTACTCAAAGTTGAATTCCTAGCAACACTTGCTTCTTTGAAATGATTTTTCATTCCTCGTTGTTGGATTTCTATTTCCTTTTCTTTCCTTAATGACATACTTTGAATATAATTTTCCCAAAGTTAGATTCATCATTGATTTCTAATCCCCTAGATTCAATATTTTGGATCAGCCAATAGGAAATCTAATGAATAATCAACAAATTATAAGTTTAAGAGGCATACTAATATCCCAATTCTCTTTCCAACATCCTTTTTGTGGAGGAAAATCCATACCCACAAAGCTTCATTGGTTGATGCACCTTTCAACTTAGAATGTTGTTTTCCTTACAAATTCTATTGATCTAACACATAATGCCTTATTGTATTCCATTTCCTTTTGGAACTTCTAAACAAATATTAATTTTATTGATACGTTGGTGAGTTAAAATTTATACTCCAACCAATCTATGTACTATCCAAACCCTTGGTTAGACCAACCCGATTTACCTTTACAGGTTTCTTTCTCACAATCACTTTTTCAAGTGACTTTATTCCAATGTTTGGAACCTTATTCTCTCATAACCTTTAGAGATACAAAAGTTTTTTGGTATCATTCTCTCATCTTCATCAAAACTCCAATAATCTCATTGATTTTGGTTGGTGGAACCATGCCCACGTTGTTGATTATGTCTTTTTGACCATTTTGGTCTTTTCTCTTTTCCTAGGTACTAACTCTTTTCTTGCAAGATCCTATCCTTACACAAGAATTAGATTTATGTCAAGAGTTCTCCAACCCTGTGGATACCTCCTTTGTTGACTCTCTACTTCGATCTAATTTATGCTGACATTGCATACACATATATTCGTAGTGATTTTACTAAATCTAAGAATTCTTGACTCTTTAAAACTATAGGTTGCTACTATTAAGGGTTTATCTCATTTCTTCCCATCCCCTTAGAGTCATATAACCATTTTGTAGGATAAAGGTATATATTGGTTATTCTTCCTAACTTTCCTACATAACCCGATTGCATAATCTTCTACAATCCGAGGTAATATCATAAGTTATTAGTTTAGGAGTTCCTACTCCAAGGACAAATTTTAACTAGTCCCAAATTTACTCAAATTTCTAGAAATTTTCATCTTCCTTTTCACTTCCCCATGTTCTTTTCTCTTGCTGTTGTGGAACAAGAACTTTTCAACCATTATCTTTTGATAAGGTTTACGCATTGTTGCATAATGAGCTCATAGGTTTTAGTGTTGAACCTGGTAGATCTGATACCACATGCAACATGCCAACCCTTCAATGTAGTAAAAAATTTTAAATTTACACCTTGCAAGTAAATTAGGTAACAAACCATTTCAATAAAAAATTTCCTTCTTTATTGATAAATTTCAACCAAGATGCATAACATAATACAACATGAATTCATTTTCATTTTATAAAATACATCAATACAAGAAAGCATACATTTACATACATAGCTCAAAGAGATTTAGAACAAATAGTTGTAAGACAGTCCAGGATCCTTCCTTTCAAATCTTGGTTCTTTTGTCACCTGGTATGGAGGAGAAGCATCACTCAAGTGCTTTTCCACCAACCATAGACTCTTAATGCGGTCCCTTGCATGTCTATCATTCGATAGATGGACCTTCCCTTCGATGAGGAGATTGGTAGAGTTACCAATAATGACAACCAACTGGGCATAGTGATGTGTCCTACATAACTAGAACTTGTAATCCCACAATCTCCGTCTAGCATGTAATACTAGATCATGGTGAACTAAAAGTGTAGTCTCAGTAGTCACACAATCTAGAGTGGAGTCTTGAACATTCACACTACTTTCGCCAAAGAGTTCTCATTCAGTACTTTGAATGAAGTCATCTATCACATACACTACTTATGGCTGATTTGACTTAAGGCTATCTTAAGCTACGCATAGGTAATTTCCTTCAATGGATAGTCCATCATCCCAGATAAACTATCACCATAATAATCTACTTGGAATAATCCTACTTAACTAGTATGTACACAAGCTAGGTATTTCCTTCAATGGATAGTCCTTCATCCTAGATAACCTATATGCTTGGAGTAACCCTACTTACATGTAAGTACATAAACTCCCTCCCATATTGGATTATCTATCCTAGGAGTAAACAAAATCTTTAATAGACATGTCAAATTTACATCATTGCATAATCATATTCCATTCATCAAATAAATCAGGACTTTATTTAAATCAAACCCAAATCATATTCCACCATTTTCTGATTTAAACAAATCAAATATCAAAGTCCTAAAAGTCAACTCATCTAAGCACCATTAAATCAGCATAATCATCATCTATTTAATCTAACCCTGATTAAAGGCTAATCCCATCCCACTTGCATTCTCTAGATTTGGCCACTTGCACATGAAATTGCATTTAATTGATTTATCAAAATCTTTATTTTCAACTTGGCATAAAGGGAGAATATTCTCCAAGTTTGAATCTCCCCCCAAGTGGACATGTACACCCAATAGAGCATTTATGAGGCCTTACATGCCTCTTACATGTCCCCTTCCAAAGTCAAACTCAGCATTTATTGGAAAATTTGAATTCAAATTCTCCCTCTCATGGGCACTCTTCCCAAATCTTGCACAACCATTGGCCTATCATCACTTGACAAGTGGCCTTATCTTATTGGCTTGATCTTTGTCCCACATTGGTCTCTCTTCAACATTTAGCATTTTGAAAATCTTTAAATAGAAGCTTCAACATTGAGCAAATCCTTTACAATCT